>JARHVA010004876.1:860000-1087500 GCA_037957365.1 Torreya grandis
ATGATGGTTAAAATAAATCACCTGAATAATGGGTTGAGTATTTTGGTTCTTTGCACTTTCATTATTATTGTATTTATTATTATTTTTTAATTCATGGGTTGATGAGGATTATTGATAATAATGTTTGGCCTCTTTTTTTGGTATGTCATTCCATCCATAATGGCATTTTGGTCCTATTTATAACCTTAAGGAACTTGGTTGTTGGGGATGCTTTGGTTAGATTTTTGATATCCCCATTTTTTTAAATTTGGGATGATAATCTTCAAATTGGTCCTATAGGTTCTTAATCCACTATAAATAGTCATGTGGTGAATTTTGAGAGAAATTTCAAGTGCTTCTTGATATAATTGATGAGGGAAATTATAAACATCCTCACTTGTTTCCTTGTTGAAGGAGTGTAAAAATAGATCACCTAGTTCTCTTTGGTCCATGTGTGGTGCTCTATCAAATGAGTATAAGAATTGTCTCCATATTGTTATGAAGTGGGCATTAGATTCATTATGCTATTTATTGATGTGTAAGAACCATCATATTCCAATCTTTAGGAGTTTTATCGTATCAAATGCTTTGACAAACTTGGCCATGATTTGGAAATAGGAATGTATAGACCCCTCACAAAGGTGATAATACCAATCAAGGGAAATTATTTTGAGGGTTTTGGGAAATTTTTTTACAACTACCTCATTCCAAGGAAAGATATCTTGAATAGTGGTAACATTTGCCTTGACATGCACATTTGGATATCCTTACCTTTGGAATTGAGGAAGGTCAGATAAGGGATTAGGTAAAATAACTAATCATACACTATGATCAACAGGATATTTAAAATATTCAACATAGGTCCCTATAGTTTTGAATTCCACCAAAGTCATGGTGGGATGTGATGGAAGAGGGGAATTTGGATAAGAAGTGGTTGGGAACCTATTAGAAAGAAAAGAAGGTTGATAAATGCATGGTGTAATATGAAGGAAAATAACTATCCAACTGAGTGGACTATGAGTGCATGTGATAATAGGATGGGAGAGGATTAGGTGAAGGAGTTGGATGTGGTGATTGAAAAGGAGTATATAGAGGTGGTGGCTAGGTAGCCACATAACTCAAATGAATATAAAGTGGTGGTGTACTAATAACCATATTGCTAGGAGGGGTGTAGGTATAGACACTTCCAACAAGATTTTTAAGAGGAGGTTGATATGATGGGAGAATGTTGTAAGTTATTTGATTGGGGAAGCCATGGGTAAGGATGTCCATAGTATGTGGGATTGAGGCATGATTTACAAGAGGCAAGTTATATGTGTAGAGAAAATATTGGTAAATGGATACTGGAATAAAAATAAGGGATGAATGGCATAGGTTAAGAGGATTAGTGACCATCCCTTGATTTATATAATATTGGTTACTATATAAATATTGAATAAAACCCACAAAATTTGAGTTGAGTTCATTGGGGGAAGAATTTGTGATGGCTCTAGTGACCTCCTTGGTACCATGCTCAAGTGGTATGATTTGATGACCAATAGTTAACTGATTTGGGTTAGATGTCTCTAGAGGAGATGTTGGGTGTTTATCATGTGGGTTGAATTTTTTTTGGTTATTAGTGTGGGGATGTAAAGGTGCCCAAGTATACTGAACCCATATTCTTAATTATATATTCTATCAATATACTTATCATACTTGGCTATACTTTTTACATCTAGGATTTGTAGACTAACATGTGGTCTTGTTACAACATGAGTGTTGGTCCAAATTCCAAGGGTGAAGGACATTTTATTAGAATTTGTGTGATTGATAGTGGTTTTAGATGGGTCCCACACCTTATGGAATATTATCCATGTTGTATCCTATGAGTTAAAGGGGTGGTGTTGATATTAGGTTTTTATGGTTTGTGAAAAAGTGTTGTTATTCTAGATATGGAGGGAGGCTTTTCCATAAAATTTAAGAATCCTTGTATAGGCATTAAAGTCTATGTTTCTATCAAATATTTATTAACTAGATAGATTAAGGGGGCATATAAATACTCAAAATATATGGAATATAGATACAAGTGGATAAAAGATATAAATATATGAATACACAAATTGATATTCCTTTCTCGTTATGTTCATCAAATTTATACACACAAAAAGTGACACACCAACCTTATGCATTCAACTTCCTGAGCCTTGGTTGATATAAATGAAGAATATATGATTGTTATGAGTAACTATGTGGGTTAGGGAGATTAGGATGATGTATTTAAATATTATTTTGAATGATGGATGGTAAGGAATGCTTGTGATGCTACTAGGAGAGATCTATAATGTCACATTTCTCATTGAGAGAATTTAACTGATGGGAAATTTAACTCCAAGGTCATTCAATGTCAATAATAATGATGTATTAAATCTCATAGTCAATTTTAGGGATGACAAATTAAGTATAGTTAGGTTGGATGACTCTAAGGATATGATCAATTTGTTTATATTGTCTAGTCAATGTCATACACAAATTGAATGAAAATATGATGAGGAAAATCTTGAGGAGAAAGAAAATATGGAATGATGAAGGTTTATACTTGGAGATAATTATATTAGTGACCTCACATATGAATGAGTATAATGATGGGATATGATTACGCATGCTCTAGCTTGTCAAGAATGTTGAGTTGGTAAATGATGAGATGTGGAATGTGAGTGGAATGAAAAATATATTTTATAAGTTTTATGTTGATGTAACATTGTATGTTTCTACCAATAATGAAAGATATAACCCTAGGAAAGATACCAAATCTAATAAGGTATGGATGCTCTAGAAGTGTCATAAAATATGAAAAGATAATGATGTGATGGATTTATTAAGTATATAAATTTTATAGGAAATGATATTAAAGAGATAATTATTTTTTAGATGTGTGGAAGGTTTGGGATTTTGATTATTTTGACAAGGCTTAGTTGTATTTTTGGATGTTTTGATAATATTTTGTAAGAAAGAAAGTTATGATAATTGCTAGAAATGAAATTACTTTGCAATGATTCAAACAAAAATATGAAATTAGATGAAAGTAAATGAAATTATTTTTGTTACTTTAAAAGATATTTTTATGTATGCTACACTAAAATTGAAATATAAACTAAGGTTAAAGTTATTGATTTCACCCTTTTCTCGATTCAAGATTTCACATGTATGCAAGTTGAATGAAAATTATATTTTTGTATTTTTCAAATATGAAAAAATGAAACTATTATGAAATTAAATTTTTCTAACATGAAAACAAAACAAAATCATATCTAAACCCTATGGAGTACAACTTCCAAGTATTTATAAATTCTTTTTTGCAAGGAAGCTATAAACTAATATTTTTTGGGTTTTGAATTGATTGTTTAGAATTCAAAATCAAACTTATTAGTATATGATATATGATAAGGTTAATTTCTTATTACAATGAATTAAGTACAATTTGAGATGTGATATTTTTATTTATCTAGGTTTTTTTGGGAGTTTGTGTGCATGTGTATGCTTATTCTAGATTAAAAGTGAATTATTTTAAATAGATATAAATAATGAGTTAATTTAATTAATATAACTTAGGTTCTATATGAAATACATTCTTTGAACTCATTCTATGTTCAAGCAAAACTTAAATGCTTAAGATAATTATTTGGGTGTAAAGGAGAGAGAGAAGAAGAGTTAAATTTTAATTTATTTTACATTTTATAATTTATGAATTATAATTTAATAAAAAAAATCTAATATAATAAATCAAAAATGAAAGTGAGAAACCTAAACTAGATTAATGGTCATGACCAAGTGAATGAAAAATATTATTGTAGTCAATATATTATCCTTAGGTATGCTAACTCCTTGTTTCCTCAATTATGATTCTTGAAATTCTCAGACAAAAAGATGAAAATAAAATGAGGTAAGAGGAAGACAATATTTAAAATAAGAGCAGCTAAACATTCGCTAGACTAATCCATACATTTAAAGTTCTAGGTTTTGATTTATGAGTTATCCTCTTTGATTTTGTGTAGAAAAACATGAAGATTATAATAAATTGAAGAAAATACTCTTTCAAAACTCAAATTAGGAAGGATAAGGCTCTGTAAAACTCAAAAGTTTCAATATCTAAAGCAAATATTAGATCTATAAACCTAAGGAAAATGAGATCATTGTAAAATAAGAAATAGGTTGCATTTATTAGTTTAAATGTAGCTTGAACCAGTTTTAGAAATGATAAGAGAGATGAGATTTGATAAAAATAAAGTTAGGGTTGAGCTGGGCCATCTAAGAGGTGAACAAAAGCTAAAACAAACAAAAAATGAGATCAAAAACATGAAAACATGTGAAAAGTGAAGTCTCAGAAGCTATTTATAAAATAAGTGAATGGTGTATTGATTACACAACTATCACAGTCAATGATGAAACCACTGAAGTTAATGATATAACTATTACAATGTAGTATGGAACTACTACCAACATTACATTTTCATCATGGTGGTTTAAAAAACCACTACAATGGGTTCATCATGGGAGGGGAAATTTCATTATAGAGACAAGAGGTTGTTTCACATGAACCAATGGTTCCATCATAAAGGAATAAAAGTTAAAATTAAAGAAAAATAACCCAAATGAAAGGAAATTAGATTGTAAAAATGGTGCAAAAAAATTCAAAAATTTAAAATAAGGATGAAATAACTTTGGATCTAAGCACATATATAGGCATAGGTTCTTCCATCATAATTAGATTTTTCAAAATTGTTACATCATGTCATTTTTGGGTACATATAAGCATAAACATGCAAATGTTAAATCAAAATAAGTTCCAAATATGTAACTTTTTTTGAATTGGTATTGGGGGGGTCTGCCTAGCTTGATAGAGGAATGAAACTTCAAATTATCATATCTTCTACATACGATGGGCAAATTATTCATATGACCACTCATTTTTCATGGAAAAGGATATTCAAGAGCATAAATACAATAAATTTTTTATTATGACATGTGTAGATATGTTTTTCACATATTTTGAATAAACTATGCATTGTAATGAAATTAGGTGAATTTTTGGTTGAAACCGACACCTTCAAAATGCAAGTTTTTTTTTGTTTTATTATGCTTGTATTATTAGAGAACATATAATCTCTCACAATTCCTAGGATCATTTTTAAAATGGAATCTATTTCGAAGATAAAGGCAAAACCTTGATAGCATTCCTTACTATTCTACATCATGGCTAAAATTGCGAGTCTCATTTCTGACACTAGATGCCTAACTCCTAAGAATTATAAATAATGGTCAATGAACATGGAAAACACATTAATATTCAATGAATTATGGGATGTTTTTGAAAAATAACCAACATTGCCTACTAAAGCCCAAAAACTTGCAAAATTTCACAAATGTGACAGGTGAGCTCTTACATTATTAAAATCCACTTGCAGTGCACAAGTCATAATTCATATAGAAGCTATCAAATTTGAAGCATGGAAAGCATGGAAAGATATAAAATAATTGAATGATAAATAACCTACTTACAAGAAAATTGATCTCCTTATGTAGTTTCTCAACACTAAACTCACTGATGATGAAGATGTTTCAAAATATGTGTCACGCATTAAGAATTTAAAACAAGAATATGACACTACTAGAGGAAAAATTGATGATGAAGTGCTCATTTATATTGTTTTGAATGGTCCCAGTCCTAGCTATAATAACTTTATAGAGATGTTACAACTTAGTGATAAGCTTAAGAAATCTACATTTGATTCAATTTGTGAGTTGCTCACTCAACATGAGAGACAATTTACAAAGAAGAAAGAAAAACCTACTGAGGATGCATACTATATCAAAATAGGAAATCCATTATATCAGCCCAAAGAGAAATAAATACAATATAAAAGGCACACTTCCAGGTATAAGCATCATTCTAGACGTAGAGATCATTTAGGCTCTCCTAAGAATAGACATAATTTTGGTTTTCCAAAGCATGAACATCACCCCAAAAATTCACATGGACACATGCACAAACACTAGAGTTCTTCTTCATGTGGCTATTCTTCCTCTTGTTCTAGTGGATGTGAGACCATATGCTATAATTATGGTGGCATAGGATATCTCTCTATAGAATGTCCCTCTCAACATTGACAAAAAGTAGAAGCACATTTTGTTGGTTCCTCCAGCCATTCTAGTTATTATTCTAGGTCTTCTTCTGGTTATTCTTCTAAATTTTCTTTTGATGGATGGGATGACAATAAAGTTGCATTCTCTATAGCTAATGACTATATCTTTTGATTTAGTGATTCACCCATCTTGTGTGAGCTACTAGGCTCAATATTGAAAATTGATGTAGTAGTATTTTTTGGATTGTATACTTTGCTTTCATAGATGTGGTGTTTCTATGATCTTTGATGTGGAGAGTTTTAGTGATTTTTACTTATTTTATTTGTTACATAGCTTCTCACCTCTTGCCTGATAGGGGAAGAAGATATTGCATATTAGTTTTTTGATCAGTCATTGGTGATGTGTGGTACGAGTCAACATTGTATTGCTATCATTGTTAGTGCTAAGAAAAGGCCTATGGGAGATTTTGGTGATTATGTGGGATCATTTTGAGATGTGACAAACACAATACAAAGGGAAGTCACTTGTTATATGGATTCTATGTGAGGATCGATGTAGTTAGATAGTGTGTGATCATGTTTTACTATAGTACGGGGATGATCAAGATGTGATCAGTCCAAGATGCATAGCGTACCAGTTGCAATTGTGGTAGAGTCTACTTGGATGACTCAAAATTCTTTACTCTAGTCTTTCTATACCCTTTTGGATCAAGGGAGAGTTTTTTAGTAATTTTATGATCCAAAGTTAGTTTATTTTATGTTGTTAGATTAATATTTAGTTAGTATATTTAGTATTTAATTTACTATTATATTTTGTTTTTAAATAAATTTTTTGTTCATGGGAAAGTTGGTTTTAACCCATAACCACTTGTGAAAAGCCTATAAAGGTTTTCACATGCTTTGTAAATAATGATTCAAAATAATACAATATAATTTTGGTATGAAAAATATTTTCTTTTAAAATGTAATTTCTTCTTTGTATGCATTGGAATCTTTGCTAACATATGTGGGGCTAAATACCTATGTGTGGAAATTGCTATATATAAGGAAAAGGTTCTTATAGTCTTTATGAGAAACTAAAAGAACTAAATATATTCTATAAAATAGTAATAAAATATTATGTAGAATTGAATGAGGAGCCTCAAATTCAAAACTTCCAAAATTTGTGGCATTAGTTATGTAGATTAATATTTGACTCAAATGGTAAGAGTGTAATTCTGAATGTATTGAGGTGGTGGGGGCCCATAAATAAGACATCACTAATAAGAGAGCTTTGGAGATTCTATGAAAATGTGATACATCAAGGAGGAAGGATATTTAAAATAATTAATGAGATTTATTAGGACATTAAATCCAAAATACCATATCCTTAATTTTGAATACCATTGGAAAAATATATAAGGAAATTGATATAATACTAATATTTCTATTGGACCCTAGACACACAACATAGGGCAATGAAATATTGACCAAAAGATGAGAAAGGGAATAAGATATTGAGATGAGATTAAGAAGGATTTTTTAGGGATTTTAAATTCGAGGATATTAATAAAAAGGTGTGCAAATCCCTAAGGAATATATGTTCATTATTAACTATGCCTGATGAGACAACAATAAAACATTTTATAAGTCCAAAGGAAAAACTAGTGGGGTTATGGAACATAGATGATTTAGATCCCATAAAATATATTATAAGGAAAAAAGAGATGATATAGGTACTAAACCCCAACTCAGAGAAGATGTTCCATTAAAAACACAACTAAAAGTGAAGAAGACTTGGATGAAGATTAAATAAAACCTAAAATATTGGAAATTAAAATAAAATAAGAGGAAAGAGAACTCATTGAAAACAATGAGGATAGGGTATAAAATGTTTACCAACATGTGAAAGTGGGAGAATAAATTATAACAATTAAGGAATACATACAATTTTCAAAAATTAAATAACTACTATGCATAAGTTTAGACATTACAATATAGTATTATATATTTGTAAATGTTAGTTTTTTATTACCTTCATCTTACATGACTTGTGCATACACATATGACTCTTATTCACCCTTCTCTCACATATACACGTTTTTTGTGGTTGTAATTTTATTTATTTTATATAAGTCACCTATAGGAATTCATGGTCTATGTCTAACTTTTTCAAAATCATATCAAAACTATCTATAGATCATTAAATTGATATTCGTTCCTTCTATATAGAATTGTCACAATCAATTTATCTCAATAATTTAGACTTGTCTCATGATTTGAACTGGATAATTTTAAAATTAAAATAATTCTTATGGGTCATCCAATACATTTCACATGTCGATGACATGAAAAATTACCTAAAGAGTTTCACATAAATACGTAATAGGTCAAAGCATATTTATATCTATCATTTTTTAATAAACATATTTTAAACATTTACATATTCAAAGGGACTACCATATTATTTAAAATTTATCCATTAATCATAAGGAGTAAGACATACGATTTTGAAGCACCTCATAACCAAGACAAATTTATCATTTTACATGTATCAAAAAAAAGATCACAGGGTACATTCATTTAAGGATCACTATTTAAAACATACACATAATAGGGAAAAGTGCATATAGTTTGAATTCCCTCTTTAGAGTATTAGATATATATTCAACACTTAGCCATTCGTTAGGGTGTGGTTGGGGTCAATTAAACCCTTTTTATTTCTCATTTTATGTACCATCCTAGTGTTATATGTGAACCTAGGGTTTCAAATAGAAAGAGGTAGTTTCCAGAATTACATGCATAGATAGTTCTTAAAAATCACACATAGATATGACTTATAAGTAGGCATAACAACTTGTGTATAAATAGAGAAGAAAAAATAACATAGAATAAAATGACAAATTTTGGATGCTAACATATGTCATTACTATCCAAATTTGGATGATTCTATTTATGTGCAACTAGAGACTCAATTCCTAATATGAGTGATTCATAGTCTAGTTTCTAACATTTACTATCATGTGCATTCAGTCTCATGCCTACATAATATATTAAAATACTAGTTATCTGATTCCCCTAAGTTTGTTATATTTATAGCAAGTGCAATTTTCAAAATTATATTATGCCTTTTACATTCATATTTATATTTAATTGTAATACATTATATAATATGAATTAATTCAAAGATTTGTATTATTAGATCACATTAATAAACAACAAGCTAAAACATATTAGTGAACCAATTTATATACTAAACATAGACAAAACCTAATTTTACCTCAGGTTTTCATCTTTCTTTTTATGGGTTAAATTTTTTATCTTAGGGTTTTAGTTCTGCTTTTTATTTCCCCATACAAAATGAAATAAATTATTTTCACCTTCAACCCTAGCCTTCTACATATTTTCATATTTTCATTCTTTCCATCTAGGAAGGCTAGTTATTTTTCCCTCTAAGGTTAAGTTCCAAATTAAGTGGTGTAAATATTGAGAATATTCATATTCTTATGGATCCATACAAAATGGTTAAATTAAATGCAATAAATGTTCATTATTGTTATTCTTATTTTAATGTTGTAATTATTAATGAAAATGTATAGATATAATATTATGTTGATATTATTGATTTAGAACATGTTAATTAATATAATCATGGTATCAAGATATATTCCATCTTAATTATATTAATGGGGTATATCTTTAACAAGTTAAATAATTGTCTAATTTTCAAAATCAAATTCATCAAAATTATTAAGAATTGGATAATGTTTTAAAATTAATCCTATAATATAAATTTGGACACAAAGAAAAGGTTGTTACAATTTAGGACCAACAACATGAGCCATTTATTAATAATCAACCTTTTATTTATACCACTTCCACCATAGGTGTTTAGAATACTAACATTTTTACTATTCCTACATTTAAACCTTTGGCTATACATGTGATGCCTACCCAAAGTGTGAGGGAAACATAATGTTTCCCTTAGATTAATATGTGTATTCCTAAAATTTCAAACAAATTACATCTTATGATCACTATGCATGTGACATCATCATCCTCACCTACTACATGATTGATCAAGTAGGATATTATAACCTTGTATCCTAAGTTGTTCAATAGATTCTCATATATTTCTTCATTATACATTTTCCCTAGATATTTCACTTTATCCTTTACCTATGGGTTTCATATCTCATAATATTAAATTTTATGATGGTTAAATGTGATCTAGAACAACACCAAAGAGTTTCATGTAGCATGTTTGGACTATACATCTAATGACAAATTATTGCTTAAGTTATTTACATGAATTCTTAAGGATTGCACTTTGAAGTGGTTATATGATATCTCATTACAATAAATTAAGGCTTTAAATCCTTTCAAAGATCAATTTATTGCACATTTTTCAATCAATACTAGTGAGACATTGTCTTATGCCCAAATTACAAAACTTAAGCAAAAATATAATGATCCAATCAATGAATATGTGCTTAGGTATAATACCATGATTTATAATATGAAAATACTATGGAAAAACATTAGTTACAAAATATTTTCAAGGAAATTATAATTTCTATTCTCAATGAATCCATTGTGTTCAATAAATTCAAATCATTTTATAAGTTATGTTATACATTTAGAGATTGAAAAATTAAGCTTATTGCTTTGAACAAGCTCAAATATATGCCTAATGCTACAACTCCTTCAACTCAAAGTTTTAAACCAAACCAATTATAAGGTTTTATCAAATGATACTAATAATGAATTAAATACAACCATTATTATATTATCATAACCTACTAATCGAGTTGTCCTTTCCATTACATAAAGGATGATTTTTTCATGATTACATTAACCTCCTATCCTATTACTAAAGTTAGTAAAGTGCAACATTATATCTCACCCTCCACAAAAATTTATTGATATGGATAGTAATACACCCAAAAGATATGATAGTAATGGATATGATGATTATCACTGATGTGATAGACATATACAAATAAATGATTCAAGTTAAGGCATAAGATATAATATCTCATAGATGATAACATTATTAAACTTAGCACACCTAAAAATTATTTAAGACCAAAAAATTGTTATAATGAAAATTTGAATATATTTTCCAATCCCATCCCAAATCATATAGAAATAGAAAGTAAGGATACTACTAAGTTGCATATGATATAAAATGTAGACCCTCATCCTTTGACTTATGATAACCCACTGAAAATAATATTATTAAACTTATAGGCATATTAGGTAAATGCTGTACAATTACATTTGATGATAGTGAGATTTTAATAGATAACTCTGATTTCATTTCATTATTTTTATGAACCTACATTGATTCAAAACCTATTAACAATGTTATGGTCAATAATGGTTAAGTGAAAATAATGTTATAATGAAACTTATTCATACTCTTAGAAACACACATGAGTATTTTATGGATATAACCAAGATAATTAAATGATTCAATGTAGAAAGACATAACTCCCTAAGATGATTTTTATGCCTCTTAAGCTATGCTCTATAATAATGGTTAATTTATTCTTAGTTTAACTTAGCATAGGGTATTAAACATGTTGTTAGGATGCAATTTGATACACAAGATTAATGCAATAGCATATTTAGTACATAGATGTGTGAAGTACATATACAATATAATATAATGGTGAAAATTATGGGTATTCCATATGAGTATCATATTTAGCTAAAGGCCTCTCATCCTCCACCCTCACCACCACCAAATTTGGTTGCTACACCTATTCAATAACATTTTACATAGTTAGTTACTCATTATATTTATGATCATTATATGTAGTCAGTTATAAAATCCCCTAAGGTTCATTCCACTCAAATAGTTTAGAGCAAAGCAGTTAATTTTCCTAGATGACTAGTACTTCCACACCCATTACATCAGAGAGTCATTCAAGATTCAAGATAGCCAATGTTTTTTCCATATCCTAAGCAAGTTTGATAGATGGTTTGGTATGTTTCATAATGAACACAAGAACATGTTTTTACTACTATAAAATGGATTCTATAGGATACTATGCTTCATAGAGCTACCCATCGTACACATGATCTTATGAGTGATGATGAAGATAATGGTTACACTATAACATGATATTATTTTTCAAATTTAGATATAGTTATAGATGATACTACTCACTCATAAAAGGTGACAATTCTAATGTTTTATATGGGACATACAGATGACCATCCCTTATATATTTTAATCAGTTAGCATCTCATTTATCAAAATATTTCAAAAAAATGAAAAAAAACTAAAAAAAATAAAAAATACTTAAGCATAAAACATTTTCTAGTTTAAATTATTCATTTATGTTATTTATCACATGTTTGGTAGATTACATGTATTTTTTCATACTCACATGCATTTCACAATATAATAAGTGAGATGTAGGACATATAGTTTACACATGATACATGGTTTCATAGATGTAAGACATTTGTATACCTAGATGTCATCCCAAAACTAGGAGAATATTCTTCCACATGTCATATTTATATAATTTATATCTTTATATGACCTTTCCATTTATCATGTTATGCTACATTAATTGTTTACATATGTATTACTCTTTCTTATATTATTTAAAGTGTTACATTTCATGGATATGGTAGTTTTCTATGATGTGACATTGACATAGATTAATAGTATAAACTATTTTGACTTATTATATGTTTCATTTATATCATTTAATTTCATAATAAGATATTCATTTCTTATCTATTATATGTAGCCTTTGACCTTGTGTGTGATAATTTATTTTCCACTATATCTAGCTCATGGTGTTAAGTTACCCCAAAGACCCCTATATCAATGGGTGTTACCTACATAGCCAATACTTTGAAGAGGGCCTTAGAATTATGTAGTTTTGCCTTATGTGATAGGTTGTGTGTGTATAAGGATGTAATGTGTGATAAGTCAATACATGCAATGACCTATCTTGTAACTTATCAAATATGGCTCATGGGATGCTCCTTGAATTATTTAGACTTGTGGAAATAATACTCCTATGACCAATAAAAAAATAGGGATGAATAGTTTTGGCATGATTATTAATAAACTAAGGACCAAACTATATGTATTGCAGAGTTATTTTTGTTACCACATAAACATAACACTTCTCGAGGCCAACAAGATAGAGGATTATACTAATTGGGTGTTTTGGTAAGAAAGAAGGCATTGTGGAGATAAAGGACAACTTGATTAGAGAAAGGAAATGTCTCACATAGACATGAAAATTTAGTTGTGTTTTATTGGGTAGGTATTTATACCATAACATTGCAATAGATTAGATATAACATAGAAGAGATAGAATACCATGAGGAATTATACAAGGTTACGGAGTAAAGTAGCTTTTGTAATTACTTAAGGAGGTATAGATTAAAGAGTATATGAATAATTATATTTGGTGGTTATATAATAATAATAATAATAATAATAATAATAATAATAATAATAATAATAATAATAATAATAATAATAATAATAATAATAAGAGCTAGAGTGGGACAAACTATGCTCTATGTATTGTGTACAAATTATTGTGAATATAGGCACTACTTATTTTTAAAACTAAATACCAAGGATAATAATTAATCCAAACCATCAAGGTACATTATTCTAAATAAAATTAACCTCTTTCAACATAAAACTATTTATATCTAGCTGCTTCAAATTTTATGTCAACATTTAGTGGCACCACATGAACTTTAGTAGACTAATGTCTAAGGGGAGTATCCTTTGAAGTTTTGAAAGCCTACATTAAAAAAAATAGAAGAGTGGTAGGAAGAAACATTAGAATAATTTTTTCACATATAAGCTAAGAGGATAGTCAAAACACTACCATAAGTGAAAATAAAAGTTTTTATACCATAATAACAAGAATTTTGGGTCACCTTTATAGTATTGTTATGGCCTTAGATATTTTAGCAAGCCAAATACACAGAAGGTTATCAAATTCACATTAAAATACATATTTAGTTGATTTTTAAATAATTTAATACACTCTAAAGCCTTGATACATCATTAACCTAGGCTACCAATCACTAGTTTGAGATAACACTTGACTCATTTATCATAGTTTAGGCTATACAAGGTTAGATAAGCTTTGATGCTAATAAAGTTAAATTTATTGAAGGGGAAAAGTAATGGTTCTTAAAAATATTATCACTCCTCATCCTCAAGATATTTGTAAATTGAGGGTTAATAAAATGAGGTAAATGTTTCCTTTAGGGATATGCACCTAAGGGATGGTAGGTAGGAAGAAGGGGGATCCTCAAAATATGTGACTACTTGAGATATCTAGTTTAAATGATTAGGGAGGTTAAATAAGATATAGGTAATAGGAAAATAAGTATAAATTAAAATTAAGTTAATTAATTAGTGAGGATATAGTATTAAAATGATAAATTAAATAATTATGTAATAATGGTGAATGAGGTGATGAGAAATCAGATGGAGAATGATCAAATTCAGTCAAAAATTAAGAAATAATTTTAGAAAAAGGAAAGAGAGGAAGGAATGATGAGAATAATAAAAATAATAGATAAATCTAATTTTCATTCTACCAATAGATATCTTAATATTGAAAATATTGATACCATCCCTCCCCAGAAATGGAAGAGTTAGTATTCAAACATATGAAGGTGCAATGGGGAAAGTGAAAGAAGTAGAATAGAGGAATCATTGTATCATACACAATAAAAGGTAATGAATGACATGAAACAAGGATTAACAAATTTAGCTACAATATTCAGAACACCCAAACTATTCCAAACCATGGGTGTAGAAGACCAACTGGTCATGATTAGTTTGGCCTATAATGGATGAGGCCTATACATTAGTAGAAGTGGCAAAAAATGATGATTAAAATAGGAGATATTAATTACATGGTGGAACCAAGACATGAAATTTTTATCAATAGAAGGGAGTCCAATAATAACTAATCAAGAGGAAAGTGTTAAAATTAATATATAAGAACAAATAGAGGAAGAAATAGATATGAGCACTTAGAAGAAATACGAGGTTGAAATATGTGTTAGTAGTTATAATCAAGAAATACAAAATAGAGATAAGGGAGAAGATAAGTTAAAATAAGGAGGATTAATTAATGAAAACATTAGATAAGAAATTTGATTAGAGATAGAAGATGTGGAAGAAGATATCCAAAGTGATGTGACCCCTAAAACCTAACTTGAAGAGATCCTGTGAGGAAATGAACCCTTCAAACCAATCACCATCACCCATGTCACTTAACAATATACATGTACATATATATTTTAGACAAAGAGATATATTTAATGGTGAAGAAGTAGCAAATAGATACCAAAGTCATAATGAATATCCTAAGAAAAGAAGGGAATTTATAAGTAATTAGGAATAATTATTATGGAAAAGATACTTCCAAACAAAAGTTAAAAGAGATAAAGGGCATAATAAGAATTTGGTAAAATAGCATAGAGAAGAAAAATAGAATTTTAGTAGTATCATTACAACAAGTACTTTAGGCAATCAGGTGAAAATTTGTAACAATACTAATAGTGGGATTCTAAACCAACATATAAACATGAATATGGCATAAAATAGGATGAAATTGTCATTTTTTTTCAAAGACATGAAATATTCTTAACATTTATTTATATTAGACTCATACTAGAGGATCCACAACATTACTAATGAAAGAGTTATGTTATTTGAATTTTTTGGAACACTAAGGGATGATACATAATAATGGTATTGTAAAACTTACTCGAGACATGTACTGTATGGGTAGATGTCCAAAAAGAATTTAAAGGTGATTTTCACTATCCAAACATACAAAGGGAAAATGTCAAAAATATGGGAGAACTAAATCAAAAATAAATAGAGATTGTCAAGGATTACAATCAACACTTTAAATCTATAAGACATAATTTAGAGGAACCTTTGAATGAAAAACAAATAATAGAAAGGTTTATATATAGATTAATCCCATGTATTAGAGCTAATATGGATGGAAATATCTTTAATACATTTGGAAAAACATTAGAAATGGTGTCAAGGACTAAAGCATATTCTTAAAGAAGAGATATAAATAATTCATTAAATAATAATGTGAAAATGTTTATAGTTGGAGTTGGAAAAATTAAGAATAAAACAAGAGATACATTTAAATGGATATGATTATGCAATACCACAAAATAATCAACTATTATCATATGTAATAATTTGGTTTACCACTTATTATGTGGAAGGGCATTCTAGGACATAACCCCCCATGGTGACATAACAAAAAGAGCATTGGTGGTAAGATCAATGCAACCATAAATTAAGATGAATCCACTAGCTCAATAATACATATATGGTGACAAGATATATTTTGGAATAAGTGGAGTTTACAATTAACATAGACAACACTTATGCCCTGTAATGTAAGTGGAACCCCCTAAAAACTAGATAATGAACTACACTAATATGTGGTTCATTTAATATCTATAATAATAACTACCTTGCTATTAATACACTTATGGATGTTTAAAACAAAAATCATAGAAGAATGATAATAATACAATAAATGACATTACTATATTTACCAATGAACAATGACAATGTACCACACACTACTCAATAATATCCAACCCCTTCAAAATTTCAAAATACTCAAGTCCATTACTATAATAAAAATTAGAGAGGGTATAAAGAAGGAATCTAAGGTAGCTCTAGAGGATACCATAGAAGGGGAAATTACCAAGGTGGAAGAGGATATAACCAAAATTATAATTAGGGGAAAAATTAAGAGAGACACCCACCAACATGTTAGAAATGTAGTAAGGTGGGCATATTTCTAGAAAATATGATGAAGAACCACAAATGGAATGTGTAATATACCATAAAAAAGGTACACATGATTCATTTTCATGCCCCAAAGTGGCATAATTCTACATAAATGGCAAAGCAAAAATATAGGAATTGGCATAATCTACCTTTAGGAAAGGGGTTAAAAATCTAAGGAAAATGTGAAAATCACATGTATGAAGGGTGGTGCAATGAGGTTCACCATGAAAATGAGGAAGGAAAAAAATAAAAGAGGGAAGTACATCCCAAATAATCATAATTTTAGAATAATTTTTACAATGTCAAGAAATAATAAGAGAATAAAGTAGGGTTAATTTTAAGAGGCCGTACTTAATAACCTACTAGAAATATTTAATGAATCTAAGAAAATTTAAATTGCAGTAGTGGAGAATCCTCTATGGGTGATGGATAATCTATGATTATTTTAAAGGAGTGAAAACAAGTAGTTTTATCTTTTTCCATACAACCATTTGGTTGCACCGAAAGATAGACAACAAATAGAACCACCAAAAGGCTATACTAAACATGGATGAATTGAATTGTTACACTGATGGATACACTAAATAAATCCATTGAATAGATATGTCATATGACTATGTTGGATGTCTACATGAAATGACTATACTAAATGGTGTGCACCAAATGGAAAGTGCCAGATGGTTATAATAAGTGGTAGGCTGAGTAGACTATGTCAAATGGTGATATTGGGCCATGTTTTTAGGTGACTCTTGTGACTGGTCTACTATTAGGTTGCTTGGTTTCCTCCCTAGTCTTATAAATACACCCTCTACCCTCATTTTATACATTTACATAATAGATTTCTCATCCCCCTTCATCCCCACCCATAAAAATTTTCCATGGTGAGAAAATAAGTTTTTAACAAATTACTATGCCTATACATTTTAAAGATTGTACATCATCCAGATGTGTACAATGATTGGATTTTGAAATGCAACTTTGGTGGCCTACTGTAGATTTACCTGGCTATATCCTAGAGAAATAGGAAGTTCATGTTATTAAAGGAGAGATTTCTAAATATGAATAGAAATCAAAATTACAAGGGGTTTATAATGGGAATTTAGATTCCACATATTAGGAGTTATCAAAAATGATGGTGCTTCTCCTACAAGTATTGACATTATTTTAGACAAGATGATAAGAAAAAGATTAAATTAGGAACTCATTAAGCTGCCTCTAGTAGCCAATGGCATAGATCCATTAAATAATAATAGAATTCATCTAGAATCATATAATATATCCAATGAAATGGTCAAGAATTTCCTTTGAATGTTTTTGCACTTTTATTCAACACTGTCATTTGATATTACCATTTGACACTTCCATTCGACACTTCCATTTGGTACTATCATGAGGTATTATAATTTGTCACTATCATTCAATTCATTTGATTGACACTATTTTTGTTTGGTATCATTGTTTGGTTCCTTAGTTTAGGTGCTGTCATTCAGTGTTACCATCCTTTAGTTGCACAACCTTATTGATTTGGGTTATGTTCGATATCTTGATTTATATTGGGGGTCAAGTGTGGTTATACTATATATATATATATATATATGGTGAATTGAAGGGTAATATAGGATATTATTATATATTTTTGGTGATCTTACCCCAATAAAAATTTATATTCCTAAATTTTTAGTGATTTGGACCCATCTACTGACCCTAAAAATTGCCAAACACAAAATTTGAAAATTAGAATATTCATGAATTAATGAATATTCACTACCAAAATTTACCATGTAATAAAAATAAAGGCCATAAAAAATGATCTCCATATCATGAACAATGATACACAACTTTAAGTAGTGGCAACCACAAGAAGTGATAAAAATATAGGAAAAGGTAAATAAGTAACCATTGACTCTAATACAAAATCAGACACTGAGCTAGAAGGTAAAAAACCTAATATCTATGAATATGATCATATTGTAGATAAAATCAAGAAATTAATAAGATAAAAACAATATAAGGATCAACATAAATTAACTTATTTTGATGAAGACAAGGTTAGGGACCTTAAAATAATTATGAGATTAATAAAGAAACAAGACCTGTTAACTAAGTTCACCCAATTTTTAAAATATTAGAACAAACAGGAGAGGGAAAATTAAGTGCAATGAGAGGAAAAAATCAAAATAAAAACATAATGAATGTATTTATAAATAACCAAAAATGGAAAAATATTGTCATTTTATTAAATTTCAAAATAAATGGTTAGGAAATAAATAAAACACTCTTAGACCTTGGTGCAGATAAAAATGTCTTATCATAGAGCACATGGGATTTGTTGGGTAAATTACAATTGCATGGAATGACATATGATATTACCATGGTTGATAGTACTTTGTACTCACCAATTAGGACTTTACATAATATTGAAGTTGAATTTATCGGGATAAAGAAGAAGGTATATTTTAAACTAATTGATATGTATGATACTATTTATCTAGCATTATTAAACCTAGAATGGTGTGTCAACTATAATGGATCCTTAGATTTTAAAGTGGAGGAAATATCATTTGAAATAAAATTATTGGTAGTCCATTTTATGTTAAAAATAGGGTTGGTAGTGGCCTGTTCAAAATAACTATGGTTGGAAGATGAAGATAGTGAATTTGATAACCTCATTAGGATGTACACCTTAAATAAAATTATAATAATAGATCAGGACTCATAACCTAATGATGAATGGGAACTACTATGGAATAAGAATAATGAGAAATACATTTAGGAGATTAAATGAAAGATTTTATGTATTGTGAACTATAAACTACAATTTAGAATATATGTTGCATAAGAAAAACACCATACAAATGGAAATCACCACCACATTGGAAAATTTTGTATTGTAGAGAATAAGATCTCACTGCATATAATGAGCTTCACATAATAAATTACCAAAGTTTACTAACATTGGTCTAGTTGATGATTATTTACAACAAATGATGAGAGTATTTTTGCAATAAGAAATAATGATGAAAGCAATTGATGATGCACTCACTATTACTACTAAAAGATGGTGGAGCACCCATAAAGCAACCATCCATAGTTGGAAAAATCTATACATATTACTCAAAACAAGATTTGTAATATTATAAAGCTACTCTATATATATAAGAAGTTACATATGAGAAACCAACCCAAGGATACATATTGACACATGTGGAAAAACATGGATGACAAGAGGAGAAATAGATAAATACCTATGGGAAAATTCATTTTTTGGACACTATATGCTATCCCAAAAAGATGGTACCTACATCAATAGATGTATAATGGAGTGAGTACATGGGTAGACTTAAAAATATATTTTTATAGAACTTTCAATTTTTGGGACCCAGATACTAAATTATGTAGAGTGGTTGTGGAAAATAAAAAAATTATTTATGGAAGACTCCATCAAAAAACAATAATTCTCAAATAAAAAATGAGGAAAAAAATTGGGTCACATATATGATTGGGAATAGATTGGCAAAATTATGAGAGAGTTACCAAAAATTGTGGTAAGAAATACAAAAAAATATAGGTTGAGCAACTAACATATTTTATAAAAATTACAAAACATGAAGAGGATGAAGAAGAAAAACTAGAAAAATTAAAAATAGACATTGAGGAAGTAGAGATATAACTCCTTGATACCACATAAGATAAAACATAGTACTTATACCAACCTATTAACATTAAAGAAGAGAATATTACCATAGAAGGAAATCCCAAAATGGAAAAAGTCAATAACTATTGGGTGGAAGAATAGGTGGATAAGACAATAGATTTATTAATGGAATTCTAAGATTTATTTACAAGAACATTCATCAAGCTCAAGGGAGTCAAAGAAGAGGTGAGTACAATGAGAATACAATTGAAAAAAGATATGAAGTCATTACAAAAAAGACCATATAAACTTAATCCTAATTTTAAGGAAAATTTTAAGATTAAATTAGATAAAATGATATTTGGTGTCATTATAACTCTTATATAATACACTGAATGGATAAGCCCCATGATAATACAAAATAAGAAAACTAGTGAGGTATGCATCTACATAGATTATAGAGAGTTGAATAAGGCATGTTTTCATGAACCATTCTCAACACCATTCACTAAAGATATATTGGAGATAATTGTAAGAAGGGAGATAGACTCATTTACTAATGGGTTCTTAGGATACCATTAGGTCAAGATAACATAGGTGGATAGACCAAAAAATACATTTGTTATAGAATGGGGATCCTTCATGCACATAGTCATGCCCTTTTGATTGAAGAATGCATCAACTATGTTCAGTTGTATAATGGTAATTGTATTTAGGGATTTCATACATAAATTTTTGAATGTGTATCTAAATGATTAGATGGTATATGGGTTGATCAAAGATCATGTTCAAGAATTATGGATGATGTTTCAAAGATGTAGCCAATTAAACATTTCTCTAAATCTTAAGAAATGTATCTTTACTATGCCCTTTGGTAATTTATTGGGACACATAATATGTAAAGAAGGTTTGATGATATATCCCATTAAAACTAAAATAATCATAAGTCTACCACCACCCAAAACATAAAAGGAAGTTAGAACTATCTTGAGATACATTGGATATCACCATAGATTCATAAAAAATTATGTAGCTATAAGTGCACCCATCAAATAATTGTTTAATAAATGGCATAACCAACCATTGGATTGGTCAAGACAATGTCAGGAATCATTTGATACACTGAGGAATAAAATTTTATATGCTCTAATTTTAGTATTCCCCAATTGGAAATTCCCATTCCATATACATGTTGATGCCTTCAGAATTACAATAAGAGTAATACCATCACAACCCTATGGAAATATCTATCATCCAATTTCATTTACTAGTATAAAATTGGAAAGAGAAAAAATAAATTACTCTAATACAAAGAGGGAGGAACACATTATGGTCTACACAATACAAACATTTAAGCATCACTTATTAGAAACTCCATTTCTATTATTTATAGATCATAAGACACTTAAGTACCTAATAAATAGACTAATAATATAAAGATGAATCTAATATTGGCTTATGCTATTCCAAGAACTTGACTTCAAAATTGTGGTGAAATATGGGAAAGCAAACAATGGACTTGAATATCTCTCAAGAATAATAAGAGAAGATATAGGACCAATTGAGGATGAGTTTCCTAGATCTCACATATTCTATGTAAAAGTAATCACCAAGGATATGGAGGGTATATCATAATTTTTATCTAGGGGAGAGTTTCCATAAGAATACTATACATTACAGAAGAAAATATTTATGATTTAGGCATTTCTTTTTACATTGATTGAAGGATCCTTATATAATAAAGGAAGGGATTAGATATTATGGAGAGTGGAATTATTTCATGAATGGAAAAATATATTAAAATAATCCCATGATGGAGTTGCAATAAGACATAATGTTAGACAAACTACGTGTAATAAAATATTATTGGCAGGCTTGTGGTGGCTGTCACTTTTTAAAGATTCCCATAAATATGAAAGAATTAGTGACATATATCAAAGAGTGGGAAAACAAAATGATAGATATGAGATTCCTCTCTATCTAATCTTGTTGGTAGCTCCATTTGAAAAATAGGAAATTGATTTTATAGGACCTATCAAACCTGTGGAAAGAAAAAGTAATGCACAGTTCATTATCACTAACATATAATACCTAACATGATGGGTATAATTTATACCAAAAATATATTACAACACAAATATAACCATAATTTTTTTTATAAAAATATAATTACAAGGTCTGGATGTCTATTAAGTATAACAAGTGATCAATGGAAACACTTCATTAATAACGAAATTGTATAAGTGATAAAACACTTCCTGATCCATCATTATAGAAGCACTACTTACCACCCACAAGTAAATGGAAATGTTAAATAATTCAACAAAATATTAGAAAAGGTACTAAAAATATATTAATTAAAAATATAGGAGATTGGGATACTAAGATACCTATAGTCTTGTGGGATTATCACACTACTTATAAGTGATTGACAAAGTACTATCCTTACCAATTAGTATATAGATTAAAAGTGATAATGCCAAAGGAGTATATATTTTTGAGTTTGAGACTTGTAGTAACATTTAAACATAGTCTAATAAAAAAATATTTATATAATTAGAGAAATTATATGACAAAATATTCCTAACAACATATAACCAAATACAAGAGAAAATATGCCAAAAATCTTGGCATGATAAACATATAAAAATTAAAGAATTTAAAATCGGGGATAAGGTGTTTCTATATGATAGAAAGTATAATTTATTGGGAAAGCTTAAAATAATATGGCTTGAACCATTTATAGTGGAAAATATTCTAGACTAAGGCACAATTAAGCTATGCACATTAACAGGTACATTAAGACAAGCATTTGTAAATGGAGATTGATTGAAACCTTACACCATAGACAACTATAATGGAGGGTGGTAAAAATATAGATGGAAGAATTAATAAGGTGACTCTATCCTTCTAGCTAGGTGAAGTTTGGTATAAGGTAATAAGGATCCTTATACCAAATGCTTAATTTTTTAGTCATAGATTGTATCACCTCCCCACTAGTTGGCACTATCCTCCTTGATAGGAAAGTTGTGTATGGTTATTGAGGTATCCCCAAAATAGTTGCCCTAGTATCTAGGAGTTTAATGTTGACAAAAAAATCATAGTGTATAAATAGGTAAGATATGAAGCAAAATAGATGCAATGCTAAAAACCAAGAACATGGGAAAAATTTAAAGGAAATTTTGAAAAAAATATACATACAAAATTAAAGAGAAAACCATAGTTAGAACTATAAAGATAGCTACAATGGATAAAAGGTGATAAGAAAATATCACTTAACTATGGAAGAATAATAAAAACATATGGTAAAGAGGGACATGTGGTAATTACATGGGTACAAGTTTGCATAATAATAGTTGGAATTACTTCTATAGATATAGGAAATAAAATTAATAAAAATACAAAACTATGGAAGAAATAAATATAGAGTGGCAAGAAAAAATGATGGTTTAAAGGGCTAACCAATCCATGGTTAGTTCCACATACATAAAATATGGAGATAAGATAAAAAATACCTACAAAATAAATATAGGAATAGATATAAAATAGAAATGAAAATAATTAAAAACTTTGGTAGAAAAAAATGGATGCGATATGAAAAAATGGGACTATAAAAATAAATAAGTTCAATTTTTTCTTTATAGATACATAATTTGGAAAATAATGAAGAACACAAATACATAAAGGAATTATAGACTATGGCGATAAATTAGGATACGTGAGGCATAATCTAAGTGGTTTGGTTCTCTATAGGTCAAAAAATGAGGTAGGTTAATTCAAAATAAATTAAAAAGGCAAATGGGTAAATGGTGGGAATAACACAGTGGGAAAATCTATTAAAATAATGACATCATAGAAGATAAACATGAAATAAATTAAGACAATATAGATTATTACATGACAAAGCAAGTAGAAGGAAGGATTGGACATAAAAAATACATGATAATAATTGCATTAAAAATAGCTCAACATGATTAATAGATATAATAAACATATTATAAATCGAGGACTCATTAATGAGAAAACTTATAAAATTTCTTAAGTATCAATAATCTATAGAATTTATTTCTTGTGAAAATTATTCACACTCAACTCAAATATAATTTATAAACTAATTAGATAAGATAATGGAGATCCCTTAGGTTGATGTGACTGAGCATATTAAAAAACCCACTTACAAGAAGCATTTATCAAATATAAAAAGATAGATCCATTGGACACATTTTCAAAAGTTACTTACCTTGTCACACATGAAAATGATACATATATATACATCAAAACATATTTGGTAGAAATTTATCATATGACTTTGGAGGTAGAAAGAAGTGTGGTTATGCATGTAAACCCAAAAATCTAGTAGTTAGAATACAAGAAGTATAGGGTTATTTTGAAGCTAAAAATAAACATATGGATTTAGTTCCCATACTTTAGACTAATAAAAATCATGACCAAGGTGTTATTGAGTAGAGCCCATGAATATATTTTGTATCTAGATCAATAATACTATATCACACTATAGGTAATTCATAGAATTACTAGTCTTCTACATGAAGGACATTCAACACAAAAATATGATTGCAAGACAAAATTGAGTAAAAATAATTTGGCCACACTTATCTAAATAAAATTTAATAATTGAGTGCTATCAATTCACTTGAAGGATATGAATATCATATTTTCAATAAAGGATATTGTGTGGAAGGTTTTGTACACAAACATATATGAGTCAGCAATGTAAAATAGTGTACACATAGCATATGATATGGTATAATATATAATAAAATACAAATTGACTACTAACTTACAATTATTATTATTGGAAAATATTCAAAAAATTAAGAAAGGTAAAACTATTCACAACTTCTGTTATGGTTCAATTTTGATAATACTTATCATTGAATTTACACACACTATTCTTGGGCATGAGGGATGGGTAGAATGGAGTTTAATCTATTATATAGTAGCATAAATATTAAATTAATTCAAGGATATCAATGTAATACACCATATAAAAATTTATGCAATGAGATAATATGATTAGGAGTATGGTGGAAGGAAGATATAAAATCTCAAAATAAATAGTCTAAAAATATTACACCAGAATTCTAATTTACTATAGATATATATAGAATCTTCATTAAGACCTATGCTAAAAATAAATTACCCTTACCCCTCTTCCTTACAAGGTTAGAGATGAACAAGTTGAGATAGTCATCATTATATCCAAAAGTATACCACTAGATCTTAGGGCTCACAAATTTTTTGTGAGCTAGTTGTGGGCTACTAGTAAGAGGAAGAGGAAGAGGAAGAGGAAGCCATCGAAGATTATACTTAGGAAGAGTTATAAGAATATCAACCCCAAACCAATACCTTTAGATCCTTAAAAATATGTATAAAAGTAATAAATTTATAAACACTCTAGGAATAAAAAAAGGAGGAGGAGGACACATACATTCATAGTCAAGGATTATACCACTGGGGAGGACTTTGGAGAAGAAGATATGGTATAAAAAGGAACTCATCATTACTTATTGTGAATAATAAATATATCACCTAGAGAAGGGTTATCACCAAGAACTAAAAGAAAACTCTAGACCATAGAGGATCAAGAGGGATCACCTATATCATCTCTAGTAGTGGTTCAAAATTTGTTACAAATGAGAAAAGGGAAAAGAGGGTGGAGTTCATCTCCACATCTAGAGGCTAAGGGGAAGAGGAAGTATAAGGCATTTAAATGAAATACTAAAGGGAAAACACTAATAACTTATTCATAAACTAAATCATCTAAACTAGGAAATTAATAAGAGATATAGGCTAAAGAATAAATAGAGTTAACCATAAATGAGCTTGAGATAAACACTCCATTTGGCATATTCCATAGTAAATTTGGAATATATAAGGTAGGTAGCCTACATAGAAATGTAGATACTGTAGGGAAAAATAGGGTAATTAGAACAATTTTGGACTATATTAATATTAGTTCCTACAAACTAGATGATATTATATGAAGCCTTATAGAGTACTTATAGGATATTCTAAGGTGTACAAAGGAAAAAATCAAAGAGGCCAAGATAAGTGTAAAGAAATATCATGAGGAGACCCTAAGAAAAACTATCACAAAATTGAAAATGTCTCTTCCAAATCAAGAAATACTAGGGTAACTCAAAAAAATGGAGTTATGATCTATGTAGAAAACATATTTAATTATGGAGGCCTTGGAAAAGAGGAATTTTTTTTATAAATCCAAATAAATCAAAGAATAAATTATCTAATAATGTTGGGTATTGGAACATGAATTGTCATAAAAAACCAAGAAGACATGGGAAATTGTAGAGTTAACCAAACAAAATAATAGACAGCTATTATAGAAATAAAAATTAGAGAAGGAAGAGGTGGAAAAGGATAGGATATAAAAATAAAAAATAAATTGGAGGAAGGAAAAATCCAAAAAAAATAGAGTTGAGGAGGAACAAAGAAGGAAGGAACAACAGGAGGAAAGGTTAGAAGAGGAAAGATAAAAAACCCTTACAGAAGAAGAGGATAATAAAATGAAGGAACAAAAGAAAAAATGGAAGAAGAATAGAAAAAAGAAATAAATGAGTAGGAGAGGAAAACTCACAAATGAAACAAAAGGAAATTGGAGGAAAATTTAAAAAAATTGGCAGTAATAAAACAAAATAAGGAAGAAGATAAACAAAAATAGGAACTAGAAAAGAAGAAACAAATAAAAGAAGAAGTGGATTTACAAAAGAAAATAGAGGAAAAAGAAGTTAATTCAAGTGTCAAGGATACCACCTAGGTTGATGTACCAAAAACTATAAGTAAAATGGACCCATTGATATAAATCAATGAATAATTGGTCAAGCACAAGCAAAAGACATCCACTATCTTAGTTCTATCAAGCATCATTTAGCTTACTAATAGAGGATAAATTGTAGTGGATTTATAGAATATAACCCATATAGATAAAGATATCGTGGGATAAAATTTTATACAAAGTGTTAGTATGGACTAGATGGTAAACTATGTTAATCTATATAAAGGTATTAAGAAAATTTTATTTTCCCTAACCACTACACAATCATAGTTTGATCCTAACACAAATTTTTTAATGGAATAAAAACTATGGAAATAATAGATAACTTCATTATATATGTAGGAATTATGGTGGATAAAATAATAATCAAATGTAGGATAGAGAAGATTATAAGGAGGAACTATTAGGGCCACTTCTAATATAAAATTAGGCCAATAAAATAGAGTATAAAGCACAAGTGGGGAAGATGAAGGAAAAACTAGAGGATGCATCTACTTACTTTGTGTACTCACCTATTTTGATTCTATATAAATATGATAAGAAAAATAAGATGAAAGACATATAAAAATAGTTGATTACAACCTCAACTAGCTTTAGGACTCAACACATACCTTTGACAACAAAATAGAAGAAGATGATATCCCTGCATGAGAGGTATAAGGATTAAAAAAGAGAGAAGATATCAATAAATGAATAAATGGAGGATTATGGGGAGATATTAAGGAACCAAATATATAAAATGGATATTTGAATCAAAACTCATATGGATTATCTAGACTTCCTCAACAAATCTCCATCCCAGAACAACATAGTCATAATAGTGAAAGAGAACATGGCCATCAAGAATATGATTGTGGATGCAAAGAAGATTATTTTTTATTGGGATAATTTTTATAAGACTATGGAAATCAAGTATGAACAACATCTACCCAAATAAGGGATATTAACTTCATAATCTCCATAAAGTTACTATAATAGTCCTAACATTTTATTACTCTTAGGTGAATTGTGGATTTTTTTGGTATATTCCATTAAATTGAGGTTGTCTTGAGGAAAAAAAATGTCTAAAATATAAGAAAATTTTGGAATGATTCTCAATTATATAAGGACAAAAATATAGGTATTATAGAGTTGATTTCATTACAATAGCAACATAACATTTCTCTAAGCTAATAAAACAGATGATTCTACCAACTGGGTGATGCAGTAAGATAAAAGGATTTGTGGAGATAAAGATTGAACTTATTTTAGAAAGAGAATGTCTCACATATACATGACCATTGAGATGTGTTCTATTGGCTAGGTATCTATACCACAACATTGTAATAGATTAGATGTAACATACAATAGATAAAATACTGTGAGAATTTATAAGAGCTTACATAGCAAAGTAACCTATGTAATTACTTAGGTGGTATAGAGTAAAGAGTATATGAACAATTATATTTTATTATATATATATATATATATATATATATATATATATATATATATATATATATATAAGAGTTAGAGTATGAAATATTGTGTTCTATGTATTGTTTATGAGTAACTATGAATATAAAAACCACTTATTTTTAAAAGTGAATAATAAGTATTATAAGTAATATTAACCCTCATGATACATTAATCTAACTAAAGTTAACCTATTTCAACATAAAACTATATATATATATATATATATATATATATATATATATATATATATATATATATATATATATATATATATATATATATAAAAGAGTTAGAGTATGAAATATTGTGTTCTATGTATTGTTTATGAGTAACTATGAATATAAAAACCACTTATTTTTAAAAGTGAATAATAAGTATTATAAGTAATATTAACCCTCATGATACATTAATCTAACTAAAGTTAACCTATTTCAGCATAAAACTATATATATACATATATATATATATATATATATATACATATATATATATACATATATATATATATACATATATATATATATATATATATATACATATATATATATATATACATATATATATATATATATGTATATATATATACATATATATATATATATATATATATGTATATATATATACATATATATATATATATATATATATATATATATATATATATATATATATATATATATATATATATATATATATAACCACTTTATATTTTATGCCAACAAATAGGATACATTTGCTCACTTGAATGCTTGATTAAATGATTCTTAGTATATGGCCTTATGAGTTATATGTGATTTCATAGGTGATTGCTAGGTGAGGAATGAATGAGGGTTGATATTGTATATAAACCAATCATTTTTATAAATATCCCACATTAAATCACTTAGGATAACCTTTAAGATACATTTATTTTACAAATTAGATGACTTTTGTGCACTGTACACTTTATAAGAAAAGTGGACACTTGTGTCGATGTAGGTGTCTATCTAAGATGTAAGTGTCCAATAAGGTATATGTCTATAACTGGTAGTGAATAATAATAATCAATTTTAAAGATTTTTGCATAGTATACAAGGCCTGATTATCAAAATAATAATGGTTAGACTAAGAGATAAGTAATTTAGGTACACAAAGATAGTGAATGTGAGCCTTTCGATAGTGAACAGGTCTAAAATTGAAAGGTACAACCATGATTGGTATTTTAAAAGTGCACAAGACTAAGTTAATACATAAATCTAATTTTAGTATATATATTGTCCCCTTCTTTAATCTAGTAATGAAATTCCTAGTTTAAAGGAAATAAATGTGCACTAGGGTGTGTATGACACACCTTGTCTTTACATGAGCCCAACTTGAGTGATTTGATGATGACTGACCTGTAACCAAAATAATGTTACAATATATAATAAATTTATGAAATTTTAAATTGAAATAATTTGAAATGCTTGAAAGTAAGAAGAGAAAGGTTAGGAGTATATGTGTGTGTCGATGAAACCATATACCCATTTGGAAATTTGATTTTAAAGTATGCCTCATTATGAAGCATAAAATATGGGATTAGGATAATTTTGAACCTAAAAGTGCATAAATATATTTAATACTAGAGGACACATACACCCAAACTTAATGTAAATATGAGTTTTAACATGGTCATTGAGCTTGTTTCATCTCATTCGTGAAACCCAAATATGTGTATAACCTAGTGAGTGTGATTGTATTAATCAACTCACATTATATATCTAGTGTGGGTGGATGGTTTAACCAAATAAAACCTAAATTATTATAAATTTAGATGATTTAATAAAATATAACTTATAAGTTTGGTAAAATTGAGTGATTTAATCAACTCAACCTTCTAAAGGTGAACCAACTACTACAGTATATTAGCTCAATAAAAATCCATAAAAGTCCATCTTGGGTATAATAATATTCCATAATAGTATTTGAAATATAAAAAATCATATGATTTTTTAATTTAAAGTGCCTTTTACATGGTATATGCACCTCATATATGTCTCAAGCTAAACTCTGGATATAATAATACCAATATATAAAATGTTACCATAAATATATATCTGAATCATACAACTATGAAATATGGTGATTTTAAAATTGGTGTAAGTGTAGAGGACATGTTTCTATGACATACCCCCACTAAATCTAGTAAATATGAGAACTAGTGTAAATGTGGAGAACATGTTTCCATAGCATGCTCCACTATAATTTGGAGATGTCACATACTGAATAAGTGAGGAAGTTATTAATTTTTACATACCCCCACTAAAATTTGGAAATGTAAAAATTTGGAAGTCATGTCTTTATGATATGCTGCACTAATATGCCCCCATTTTGAGGTCAAGATAAGTATAATATAGTATTTACCTTACTTAAAAAGGATAATATAGATATATAAGTTGTTTATGGATCATGTAACATATAAGATTAACATGTATAGGTAGATATAACATTAAAGCACATAGTATGTGATCATAATAAGTCTTAAGATACATGATATAGATCATGGTAACATCTCTAGAGTAATAATACAATATCAGTAAGAAATTAAGCACACACACATGAGAACTCAAAATAAAAGCAAGAGGAAAAGGTATAAGGAGACCTCATACAAGGGGAAAATTCAAATGCTACACAATCAAAGGGACAAGACTTGGTCAAATGTACACAAACCATATAATGACATATTCAAATGTCCATACAAAAAATAATGACATATTCAAATGTCCAAATAGGAAAGCATGGCATGGAGGCCATAATCAATGGAACATATTCAAATGATCAAACAAGTAATACAATTCAAGATAATATAAAGCAATGAACACACTCAAGGAAGTGAAAAAATTGAAAATTAGGAAAAATATAAACAACCAACATGAACCTAACATACTAGTTCCCAAAAATATTTATTAGCAAGCAATGTTAAGTATATAACATATAAAGTACACTAAGAAATGCATAATAATGGATATATTCATGTATAAGTATAGAAGATCAAACATGATAATGTAAAGTGATCATAAATAATATAACCTAGGCATGTGGTGATTAGAGAAACATATGCCCTGAACGTAATTATGACATGAATATAGGGAAATCCCAACATCAATATGTGTATCTATCATGTACCTCGATATTCATATACCACACTAAAATTAATCATAAAGCATATGTGTATCTAGGAAAGGAATGATATTTTATCTACTAACATAGAGCAAATAAGTTATGTATTTAAAAATAGTACAACTAGGAACATGATATTTTTTTTGATATTTATGAATTGTTTGAATATTTTTTGAATATATATATATTTTAATTTTTTTGGAAAAGGAAAATTCAATCCAATTATATTAAATATTTGATATAGTATATTAAATTGGTGGTACTATTAAGGAGCATGTATGGGTGTAATATCCACTATTATAGTCTCTATAATTCTCTATGTATGTGTCATAGGACTCTATGGTCTCAAAGATGTAATAGAAGGAGTAGGGTGTCATGGAACCCATTGTTTTGTGCTCTATAGTGTATTTTAAGTAGCAATAATAATATGTTTATGTGCCCTAGATAACTAAGTATGTTGCATAGTAGTAGATGATGTAATGGTCTCTCGAGTATGGTCCACCTAGGAAAAAGAATTTCCTATTTCTTACCATTTTGTGGAGGATTAACATTAGTAATTTTGATAATTAGTTGTCTTGGAGTAAAATTCTCTTGTTTAAGTTGATGTTCATATGTAATTCTAGGAACTTTGACTACTTTATTGGTATGAATGTATTTAATACACTCATGCATTTTGGAAGGTACTGTGCATATTTTATGTATCCAAATTCATCCCAATTACATATCAAAGAATCTCATGTATGGTATAAATAACAAGGTATTGAAAAATGTGTTAAGACAACCTATGAAGGTAATTATTCTCACCAAGAACGTGTTGTGAGGTCCCATAGAATGCTCATACATACTTTAGCTTGTTAAATGAAATAAGTTTCATTTCATGATTTTGAACAATATGGCATAAGTAATAAAAATATTTTATTTTTTTGAAAACATTGGACTCATGTAATGCGCTGATAATTTTTTTTCTTGAAGGTGTCTTGAATATCTTTATCTACCATTTGATTTGACATTTTGGCCAACATTGTCTTGTACCTCAAGACATTTCACTGATAGGTTCATTGATTCCTTATTTTATTTTTGTAATTTGGGAATAATATGCCTTTTATTTAATATTGATAGAGAAGTGTAAAAAAATAATTATCTATAACAGGTTTGAATTATTTTACTAATTGGCTTGGTAAATAATAGAACCATCTTAAAGTATAGTCCTTGAGGTTCCTTAGAAATAGTTTAGTCAAAAGTTTGTCACTGTAAGTGAAATCAAGGCAAGCCACATATAGAGATTAGAGATATTATTTTGGATCACCCTTACCATCATAAATATGAAATTAGGTGAATCAAAACTAATTATCAAAGGGTGTAAAGATATCTCAGGTGTAAGAGGGTTATGAAAAACCTCTTGTGAATCAATATCATAAGGTGAATTCAAAGAAGTTTTCTCAACATTAGAGACCTTAGCTTGATTTTTTTAAAAATATTTTGGACAAGATATTTCACATTTTGATTTCTTAGATTGGAATTTTTAGAATCTTCCAAAGGAAATGTAACCATGGTTTGAGTTGATATAGGCATTGAAAATGGTAATTAGGTTGTAATGATAATGTTTTCCATGGAGGATGTACAATAGTAATATTTGTTTAATGGAATAATGGTGTAAACACACAAGCCATGCCTCCATTAGATGTATGAAGTGATTATATGCTCAATGGGAGGGATATTGGTATGGAATCAGTTGTAGTACCACTTAAGATGCCTTAGCCTTGACATGTTTACTAATTTCATCTCTTATAACATACAAAAATGCATCCATTAAGTCCTTGTTGTTATTGAGATGAGTGAGTAATGCTTTTTTATCTTTCATTTGAAAGTAATTTTTTTATTAACAGTTTCCATTGATTATAATGAAAAGTTTAGAATTTTAAGAAGTAATTTACAAAAATCAGAAATTAAAGAGCAAAAAACCTTGGGCCAATCTAAGGTTTTGAGACCAATGTCATGTTCACTAAATGTTTAGCCCTAAATTTAGATAAAGGGATATATAGGGTTAAGGGTATTAAATTAAATTTTACACAAAGGTAGTGAAATAATCTAATGAATAGGTAAACTAATATAAAAATTAGATAAACCATATTTTAAATTTATATAATTAAGATTGATAAAAATAGAAAAGTATAACTATTGATAGATATTACAATAAGTTAGAAACAAATGATACTTAGTTGGTTTATTGTTTATATAGTCATATAAAATGTGAAAATTGGTTACTTGAGTGTGGCTAATGACTCCCAACCCATAGGTCCCTCTTGTTTGCTTTCATGACCATCATAGGCATCTTTTCACTAATTCCTATCATCTGTAGCCTTCTATAACTGATCTTAACTCAGCTAGACTACTCTTTCCATGAAAAATATATCCCCCTTGGTCCCATTAGCTCAATAAAATAGTGCCTAAATTGGAATATAATGTTGGACCCTCTAGTGTCTAATTTTGGTGCTCCTATCCAAGTGTATTTTTACCTCTAATGGTTAATTTCTTCTAGTTCCTATCCTCTTCTTATTAGCCTAATGTGAGCACATTCAACCCATGACCAATATATCCTTATAAAATCCCATTCAAAGGTAAGTTAGAAGGGGTAGGCAAATATCACAAAGCAAGCAAGAATACAAACAAGACTACTAAGGTAATCTTCCCTATTCTCTACATTTAGCTAGCTAATACTATTACAAGCACATCTAAATCCTTTCACTAGTACCTAACTACCTCAAGAACACCTAGTTTTAGAATAATCATGTTCATTTACATAATTTCACAAATCACCTCAAGTGGGAGAACTACATATGGATTGATCCCTCTTCAGAGTATTAGTATGTAGGTAGTGTGCCCACACAAGGGGTGTGGATACATGTTCAATGAATATTATACACACTAACCCCCCCTCTTTTCCAATTTTTTTCAAATTAAAATTGATTCCAAGGTTTCAATACTAAATCATCTCTACAAGGAGTTTCATAGACATCCAACATCCAACAACCAACATTTCACAAGAAGGCTCACATGAACGCATAAAACAAAACCTAGAAAGCTTAGATCTCCTAGATAATAGAGGAAAAAGAGGACTATAACATTAGACCCTATGGTGTCTTATTTGGATGCTCTTATCCATCATAAGAAAAAATCCAAATCTTGATTTATGATAGTGTCCTAGTCCTGCATAGTGAATTCTAGACCCTACAACAGCCATCTCAGTCAATTTCCAACTAAGTCTCATTTTCTCTCCCTTATTACTATTTTAGAAAGGTTAAAGTTATGGTCAAATTATATGAATTAGTAACTTAATTATTTCATATTTATTTACTAATTTATTACTCTACACCCTTAACTAAATTAGGAATAATGCACCAATATTCCTAAAATTGTCAAATGATTTGGTGAACTCAACTTACTTCATCTACGCATAAAAACCTTAGAAACCCTAGGGTAAATTTCTTACTAATTTATCCTATATTTTTCTAATTTTTTACCTACATAATCAAACAAAAAATTAGCATTAAATTTAAATTTTTTTTAGTAATTTAAAAATAATTTTCTTTCAAACCCTAGTTACACATACTAGGTCTTGGTATTTTCCTAGTATTTTCCCTATATTTTTTTGATTTTTTACTAGCATATTTAAAAAAAAAGATCACCTTAAAATTTAAAATTACATAGTAATTTTAAAGTAATATTTTTCACTAAAAACCTCAATTCATGTACTAGCTCCTATTTGCCTCTTGAGGTATCACCTTACATCTTTGTGAGCTTCGTATCCTTTTTATGCACTTTCTAGTTTTCTATTTTTAGGACATTACATTTCCTATATTAAGTATTTTCCTTCCATTGCACTTTAATTATTTCAAATTATTACAAAAAATTCAATCAAATTTCAATTTTTTTTCCTACTTTAACAATGGCCCAATATACTAGTTTTGATGAAATTGATAAAAGGGAACTTCAAGAACTCTTAACTAAACACCCTAACATGCAAGATGACATGATTAGAATAATAAAAGAGGAATAAAAAAAGTGAACAATGGTCAATATTCTCAAACCACAAAGCAATTAATTTAAAATGACACTATGGGGACAACTATGTCTCAACAACCCCCTATAGCAGCCCAACCTACCTCTATGCCACCACCAACTATAACTAGTACATATTTATCTCTTAATGTGGCAACCCTAATGCAGGAGATAAAATATCTTTAATCGAAGGTGCTACATCCTTATAAATATCTTATATGAATTAGTAACTTAATTATTTCATATTTATTTACTAATTTATTACTCTACACCCTTAACATATGATTACTTCTCGTATTAGCAATTAAACACGGAATTATACCAGAATGATAAAGTAACTAGAAACTTGAGACAACAAAGAATTTGAGAGACAATACAAACTCTTGTATTAAATATTACTAGAAGAAAATACAATAAGGAAGATGCCACTTCTTCCTTTACCTCAAAGGCTTGCCACACCTCAAGACCTTCTTCCCTCTCTCTCTTGCTCAACACAACTCTAAAGCCTCAGTTATTATCCCTCCTTAAATGCTTTAGCTGATCTCCTTGACCTTACACCTGTAGATCTCCTTGACCTTGATAGCTTTAATGCTTTTACTTGCCTTCTTAATTCAATTACAATACATGCCTTATGGGTCTTTAAATAGGATCCCATGCTCACAAAAATAGAACTCTAGTTACAATAATTAGACACACAGCTTGTGACTATAATTAGTCCTTTGACATGCAAACACTCGCTTCACTTAACTGACTGTTCGTCAACAACGATTCTAGAAATACACAGGAGACCGATGCCGATCCCTGCTAGTTTGGTGCTGCTGACGTCGGTCGACTCTCTGCCGTCACTAGTCTCCTTCTCCACTGCATCTAACCAACATTGGTCATACTGCCGACGCCAGTGGCTCTGGTTCTTCAGCATCCTTCCTTGTGTCTGCAAACAGTTGAAGCTTTTAGCTCCATACCTTAACAATCTCCCACTTGGAGATAAATAGTTGCAACTTGTACCTATACCTGTACACCATCTATTTTGTTCTTTAGGCTCTGTATCCCTCTTCAACATCACTCTTGAAGACTAACCACCACACAAACCTGTGATGTAATACCTGTCTCTTATGCCATAAGAATTTTTCTACTCCCAAATTCTCCATGACATACTTCTGAACCAACTCTACCCTTAGCTTAGAAATTTCCCTGTATATGAAACCCTACAACAAGTAACACAATACAGTAACATGATAATGTAGCTAATATTATCCAACCTAGTAAAGATAAAATACAATGGTCAAACCTCCATTGTCTGCAGCCTAAACAAGACCATATACCATAGCCTTCTATCTCATGTGTCCATCCACTCTCTTCTCTAAAATGGGAATCCATCCCTCTATCCAGTGCTTCCTTCCAGCTAACAACACTACCAACAAATACCTGTTTGGTTCTCCAAGGACTCACACTCCTCATCCATGCCAAGCTCCCACTATTTTTGGATTCTACTTGCATTGCTTCTTCCATCTTCCTAGTTCATGACTATCAGTAAGCAATATAATGAAGGTGAACAATGAATATGATGTTCACATACCTTTCCTGACCTCCACATGGGTATTTGAGACTTATTGATTCACCCAACATCCATTCCAGTGACCGATCTCAACCATCTCCCAATCTACTCCCGACTGATGTCAGTTCCCTACACTGACCCTGACTACCGACGTCATTTCCCTGGCTGACACCGGCATCACCCCTACTGACGTCAGTCCTTATGAACAACGTCAGACTTCTCCTGCCCAACCTACCAACCCTGCTGGTCTCCACATGACCGATGTTGATATCTGGATGACTGACGTTGGTGCCAAGTGACTGACATCGATGTCTGTGTGTTCCTGTAAGTGATGAAATTTTCATCTATGAGCTCTTCTTGGATCAAACCTCTATCCATGCTACCCTGCTTAGATTTATTCAGCCCCTGTGACTGATCTTTGTCCTTCATCTCCTCCATAAACACCAAGGCTTCTTTGTTCCTGTCAAAAGCATCAAATTTCCTCTTTCTACAATGAACTCTATCTGTGCTTTCCAAATTTGAACACATACCTTTTGAATCAAGAACTTCCATTCCCTTCCTATTCATGTGACCAAGCCTATTAGGCCACATCTTCAAATCTACACCAGAAGTAGAATCAGTAATACAAGTAGACAGATAAAGAGTATCTACTTTCTTACCTCTTGCTATAACAAGTGCTCCCTTGGTAACCTTCCAAGAATCTACTGTGAGGGTTATTGTGCATCCCTCATCTCCCAACCTTCCTACATAAATCAGACTCTACTTCAGAATTGGAACATGCATGACCTCTTTCAACACCCATGTGTTGTCAATCTTCAATTTCAGCTGCACTTTCCCTTTGCCAACTATCTAACAAGGCATACCATCCCCTAAATAGAGCACTCCAAAGTCTCCCTATTCATACTCATAAAACAAATCTCTATTTGGGGATGCATGAAAAGATGAACCAGAATCTAAAATCCATGATCCTACCTGACTATTCGAAGAAAGTATGAGCGTCCTGCATCACAATATTTGCATCCTTTGCTTCTTCCATACCTGCATGTTGGTTCTCTTTATCTCTCAACCAACACTCCTTCGTATGTCCTTTCTTTCCATAAAACTAGCAGGTAATACCTTTGGACTCAGATCTCCTTCCTGACCTTAATTTCCCTTGCTCAACCTTCTCCCTTTGCCTTCCCTTGCTTTCTGCACTTAGAGCATTCCCTGATGATTCACCTGTGCTTTTCCTGCGTATTTATTCATTCAAGATCACACTCACAACATCATCAAATTTTAAGATTTTAGAAGCAGATGCAGAATTACTTACCACCATAACCAAACCATCCCAACTTTCAGGCAAAGAACATAAAATCAAGAGAGCCTTTACCTCATCATCAAAAACAATATTGACTGAAGCTAATTGGTTTACCAAACCATGGAAATCACTGAGATGAGTATGTACCGATCCACCTTCCTGCATTTGCAAAGTAAATAGCTGCTTCATAAGATATACCTTATTAGAAGCTGAGGGCTTTTCATATAAATTCACCAAGGACTTTATCAACTCTTCCATTGTCTTGCACTGTGATAAGCTAGAAATCATAGATGATGCAAGGCTCAACCTTATGGAACCGAGAGCCTTCCGATCAAGAACACTCCATTCTTCATCCTTCATATCTGTGGGCTTGCATGCAACCCCACCCAATGGTAAGTACAAATCCTTTTGATACAAATAGTCCTTAATTTGCATCCTCTAATGTTGATAATTCTTGCCATTAAACTTCTCCATTCGTAGCCTACTTTCTTCTACCATTGCTGAACTCCCACTCAATCAAAAAACCCTGTGAATGACCTGTAATCAAAAACAATAACCTGCTTCCTACAAATCATAGCTCTTATACCACTTGTCAGGGGATCTAGCTCTACCAATTAGAGCACATATGATTACTTCTCGTATTAGCAATTAAACATAGAATTATACCAGAATGATAAAGTAACTAGAAACTTGAGACAACAAAGAATTTGAGAGACAATACACACTATTTTATTAAATATTACTAGAAGAAAGTACAATAAGGAAGATGCCACTTCTTCCTCCACCTCAAAGGCTTGCCACACCTCAAGACCTTCTTCCCTCTCTCTCTTGCTCAACACAACAACTCTAAAGCCTGAGTTATTATCCCTCCTTGAATGCTTTAGCTGATCTCCTTGACCTTACACCTATAGATCTCCTTGACCTTACTAGCTTCAATGCTTTTACTTGCCTTCTTAATTCAATTACAATACATGTCTTATGGGTCTTTAAATAGGATCCCATGCTTACAAAAATAGAACTCTAGTTACAATAATTAGACACGCAGCTTGTGACTATAATTAGTCCTTTGACATGTAAACACTCACTTCACTTAACTGACTGTTCATCAACAGTAGTTTTGGAAATACACAGGCGACCGACACCGGTCCCTGCTAGTCTGGTGCTGTTGATGTTGGCCGACTCTCTACCATCACTGGTCTCCTTCTCCACTGCATCTGATCGACGTCGGTCATACTGCCGACGTCGGTGGCTCTGGTTCTTCAGCATCCTTCCTTGTGTCTGCAAACAGTTGAAGATTTTAGCTCCATACCTTAACATTAGTAACTTAATTATTTCATATTTATTTACTAATTTATTACTCTACACCCTTAACTAAATTAGGAATAATGCACCAATATTCCTAAAATTGTCAAATGATTTGGTGAACTCAACTTACTTCATCTACGCATAAAAACCTTAGAAACCCTAGGGTAAATTTCTTACTAATTTATCCTATATTTTTCTAATTTTTTACCTACATAATCAAACAAAAAATTAGCATTAAATTTAAAATTTTTTTAGTAATTTAAAAATAATTTTCTTTCAAACCCTAGTTACACATACTAGGTCTTGGTATTTTCCTAGTATTTTCCCTATATTTTTTTGATTTTTTACTAGCATATTTAAAAAAAAAGATCACCTTAAAATTTAAAATTACATAGTAATTTTAAAGTAATATTTTTCACTAAAAACCTCAATTCATGTACTAGCTCCTATTTGCCTCTTGAGGTATCACCTTACATCTTTGTGAGCTTCGTATCCTTTTTATGCACTTTCTAGTTTTCTATTTTTAGGACATTACATTTCCTATATTAAGTATTTTCCTTCCATTGCACTTTAATTATTTCAAATTATTACAAAAAATTCAATCAAATTTCAATTTTTTTTCCTACTTTAACAATGGCCCAATATAATAGTTTTGATGAAATTGATAAAAGGGAACTTCAAGAACTCTTAACTAAACACCCTAACATGCAAGATGACATGATTAGAATAATAAAAGAGGAATAAAAAAAGTGAACAATGGTCAATATTCTCAAACCACAAAGCAATTAATTTAAAATGACACTATGGGGACAACTATGTCTCAACAACCCCCTATAGCAGCCCAACCTACCTCTATGCCACCACCAACTATAACTAGTACATATTTATCTCTTAATGTGGCAACCCTAATGCAGGAGATAAAATATCTTTAATCGAATGTGCTACATCCTTATAAATATCTTATATGAATTAGTAACTTAATTATTTCATATTTATTTACTAATTTATTACTCTACACCCTTAACATATGATTACTTCTCGTATTAGCAATTAAACACGGAATTATACCAGAATGATAAAGTAACTAGAAACTTGAGACAACAAAGAATTTGAGAGACAATACAAACTCTTGTATTAAATATTACTAGAAGAAAATACAATAAGGAAGATGCCACTTCTTCCTTTACCTCAAAGGCTTGCCACACCTCAAGACCTTCTTCCCTCTCTCTCTTGCTCAACACAACTCTAAAGCCTCAGTTATTATCCCTCCTTGAATGCTTTAGCTGATCTCCTTGACCTTACACCTGTAGATCTCCTTGACCTTGCTAGCTTTAATGCTTTTACTTGCCTTCTTAATTCAATTACAATACATGCCTTATGGGTCTTTAAATAGGATCCCATGCTCACAAAAATAGAACTCTAGTTACAATAATTAGACACACAGCTTGTGACTATAATTAGTCCTTTGACATGCAAACACTCGCTTCACTTAACTGACTGTTCGTCAACAACAATTCTAGAAATACACAGGTGACCGATGCCGATCCCTGCTAGTTTGGTGCTGCTGACGTCGGTCGACTCTCTGCCGTCACTGGTCTCCTTCTCCACTGCATCTAACCAACGTTGGTCATACTGCCGACGCCAGTGGCTCTGGTTCTTCAGCATCCTTCCTTGTGTCTGCAAACAGTTGAAGCTTTTAGCTCCATACCTTAACAATCTCCCACTTGGAGATAAATAGTTGCAACTTGTACCTATACCTGTACACCATCTATTTTGTTCTTTAGGCTCTGTATCCCTCTTCAACATCACTCTTGAAGACTAACCACCACACAAACCTGTGATGTAATACCTGTCTCTTATGCCATAAGAATTTTTCTACTCCCAAATTCTCCATGACATACTTCTGAACCAACTCTACCCTTAGCTTAGAAATTTCCCTGTATATGAAACCCTACAACAAGTAACACAATACAGTAACATGATAATGTAGCTAATATTATCCAACCTGGTAAAGATAAAATACAATGGTCAAACCTCCATTGTCTGCAGCCTAAACAAGACCATATACCATAGCCTTCTATCTCATGTGTCCATCCACTCTCTTCTCTAAAATGGGAATCCATCCCTCTATCCAGTGCTTCCTTCCAGCTAACAACACTACCAACAAATACCTGTTTGGTTCTCCAAGGACTCACACTCCTCATCCATGCCAAGCTCCCACTATTTTTGGATTCTACTTGCATTGCTTCTTCCATCTTCCTAGTTCATGACTATCAGTAAGCAATATAATGAAGGTGAACAATGAATATGATGTTCACATACCTTTCCTGACCTCCACATGGGTATTTGAGACTTATTGATTCACCCAACATCCGTTCCAGTGACCGATCTCAACCATCTCCCAATCTACTCCCGACTGATGTCAGTTCCCTACACTGACCCTGACTACCGACGTCGTTTCCCTGGCTGACACCGGCGTCACCCCTACTGACGTCAGTCCTTATGAACAATGTCAGACTTCTCCTGCCCAACCTACCAACCCTGCTGGTCTGCACATGACCGATGTTGATATCTGGATGACTGACGTTGGTGCCAAGTGACTGACATCGATGTCTGTGTGTTCCTGTAAGTGATGAAATTTTCATCTATGAGCTCTTCTTGGATCAAACCTCTGTCCATGCTACCCTGCTTAGATTTATTCAGCCCCTGTGACTGACCTTTGTCCTTCATCTCCTCCATAAACACCAAGGCTTCTTTGTTCCTGTCAAAAGCATCAAATTTCCTCTTTCTACAATGAACTCTATCTATGCTTTCCAAATTTGAACACATACCTTTTGAATCAAGAACTTCCATTCCCTTCCTATTCATGTGACCAAGCCTATTAGGCCACATCTTCAAATCTACACCAGAAGTAGAATTAGTAATACAAGTAGATAGATAAAGAGTATCTACTTTCTTACCTCTTGCTATAACAAGTGCTCCCTTGGTAACCTTCCAAGAATCTACTGTGAGGGTTATTGTGCATCCCTCATCTCCCAACCTTCCTACATAAATCAGACTCTACTTCAGAATTGGAACATGCATGACCTCTTTCAACACCCATGTGTTGTCAATCTGCAATTTCAGCTGCACTTTTCCTTTGCCAACTATCTAACAAGGCGTACCATCCCCTAAATAGAGCACTCCAAAGTCTCCCTATTCATACTCATAAAACAAATCTCTATTTGGGGATGCATGAAAAGATGAACCAAAATCTAAAATCCATGATCCTACCTGACTATTCGAAGAAAGTATGAGCATCCTGCATCACAATATTTGCATCCTTTGCTTCTTCTATACCTGCATGTTGGTTCTCTTTATCTCTCAACCAACACTCCTTCGTATGTCCTTTCTTTCCATAAAACTAGCAGGTAATACCTTTGGACTCAGATCTCCTTCCTGACCTTGATTTCCCTTGCTCAACCTTCTCCCTTTGCCTTTCCTTGCTTTCTGCACTTAGAGCATTCCCTGATGATTCACCTGTACTTTTCCTGCGTATTTCCTCATTCAAGATCACACTCACAACATCATCAAATTTTAAGATTTTAGAAGCAAATGCAGAATTACTTACCACCATAACCAAACCATCCCAACTTTCAGGCAAAGAACATTAAATCAAGAGAGCCTTTACCTCATCATCAAAAACAATATTGACTGAAGCTAATTGGTTTACCAAACCATGGAAATCACTGAGATGAGTATGTACCGATCCACCTTCCTGCATTTGCAAAGTAAATAGCTGCTTCATAAGATATACCTTATTAGAAGCTGAGGGCTTTTCATATAAATTCGCCAAGGACTTTATCAACTCTTTCATTGTCTTGCACTGTGATAAGCTAGAAATCATAGATGATGCAAGGCTCAACCTTATGGAACCAAGAGCCTTCCGAGCAAGAACACTCCATTCTTCATCCTTCATATCTGTGGGCTTGCATGCAACCCCACCCAATGGTAAGTACAAATCCTTTTGATACAAATAGTCCTTAATTTGCATCCTCTAATGTTGATAATTCTTGCCATTAAACTTCTCCATTCGTAGCCTACTTTCTTCTACCATTGCTGAACTCCCACTCAATCAAAAAACCCTGTGAATGACCTGTAATAAAAAACAATAACCTGCTTCCTGCAAATCATAGCTCTGATACCACTTGTCAGGGGATCTAGCTCTACCAATTAGAGCACATATGATTACTTCTCGTATTAGCAATTAAACACAGAATTATACCAGAATGATAAAGTAACTAGAAACTTGAGACAACAAAGAATTTGAGAGACAATACACACTATTGTATTAAATATTACTAGAAGAAAGTACAATAAGGAAGATGCCACTTCTTCCTCCACCTCAAAGGCTTGCCACACCTCAAGACCTTCTTCCCTCTCTCTCTTGCTCAACACAACAACTCTAAAGCCTGAGTTATTATCTCTCCTTGAATGCTTTAGCTGATCTCCTTGACCTTACACCTATAGATCTCCTTGACCTTACTAGCTTCAATGCTTTTACTTGCCTTCTTAATTCAATTACAATACATGTCTTATGGGTCTTTAAATAGGATCCCATGCTTACAAAAATAGAACTCTAGTTACAATAATTAGACACGCAGCTTGTGACTATAATTAGTCCTTTGACATGTAAACACTCACTTCACTTAACTGACTGTTCATCAATAGTAATTTTGGAAATACATAGGCGACCGACACTGGTCCCTGCTAGTCTGGTGCTGCCGATATTGGCCGACTCTCTACCATCACTGGTCTCCTTCTCCACTGCATCTGATCGACGTCGGTCATACTGCCGACGCCGGTGGCTCTGGTTCTTCAGCATCCTTCCTTGTGTCTGCAAACAGTTGAAGATTTTAGCTCCATACCTTAACATTAGTAACTTAATTATTTCATATTTATTTACTAATTTATTACTCTACACCCTTAACTAAATTAGGAATAATGCACCAATATTCCTAAAATTGTCAAATGATTTGGTGAACTCAACTTACTTCATCTACGCATAAAAACCTTAGAAACCCTAGGGTAAATTTCTTACTAATTTATCCTATATTTTTCTAATTTTTTACCTACATAATCAAACAAAAAATTAGCATTAAATTTAAAATTTTTTTAGTAATTTAAAAATAATTTTCTTTCAAACCCTAGTTACACATACTAGGTCTTGGTATTTTCCTAGTATTTTCCCTATATTTTTTTGATTTTTTACTAGCATATTTAAAAAAAAAGATCACCTTAAAATTTAAAATTACATAGTAATTTTAAAGTAATATTTTTCACTAAAAACCTCAATTCATGTACTAGCTCCTATTTGCCTCTTGAGGTATCACCTTACATCTTTGTGAGCTTCGTATCCTTTTTATGCACTTTCTAGTTTTCTATTTTTAGGACATTACATTTCCTATATTAAGTATTTTCCTTCCATTGCACTTTAATTATTTCAAATTATTACAAAAAATTCAATCAAATTTCAATTTTTTTTCCTACTTTAACAATGGCCCAATATAATAGTTTTGATGAAATTGATAAAAGGGAACTTCAAGAACTCTTAACTAAACACCCTAACATGCAAGATGACATGATTAGAATAATAAAAGAGGAATAAAAAAAGTGAACAATGGTCAATATTCTCAAACCACAAAGCAATTAATTTAAAATGACACTATGGGGACAACTATGTCTCAACAACCCCCTATAGCAGCCCAACCTACCTCTATGCCACCACCAACTATAACTAGTACATATTTATCTCTTAATGTGGCAACCCTAATGCAGGAGATAAAATATCTTTAATCGAAGGTGCTACATCTTGAGCAAGGTGCCTCTAGACCTGTGTAGGATTTATATTCTTTTTATCTACTACATACACCATGGGCACATCATATTATTTATACACCCTTGCCATAAAGTTTTGTTCAACCCAAGCTTACTATATATGATGGAAAGGGTGATCTCAATACACATTTGATAGCCTTTCATGTATCATGTTTGGCTACATGCCAAATGATTAGCTACTTACCAATCTATTTCTAAAGAATCTATAGGATTATGCTTTACAATGGTTCTATAGTCTACTGAATTAGTCAGTCAATGCATTCAATCCTTTAGCTAACATGTTCCTAGATCATTTCAACATTAACATTAGTGATAAGGTTTCTTATGCCCAAGTTTCATAATAGAAACAATGTTCAAATGAGCATGTCATAGATTATGTTCTTCGATATAAGACTATTTTGGCAAAGATGACTAGCCCCATGGCTGATCAAGAGTTACAAGTTCTCTTCAAAGAGAGTCTTCTACTAGCTTTACATGAGTCAATAATGTTCAAAAAGTTATCTTGCTTCACTCAATTATGTCATACACTAAAGGAAAGGGTAGTCAAATTAATTTCAATGGGCAAATTCAAGTACATAAGTATATCATAAAAAACAAACAAGAGTAACAATAAAGTCCCATACAAAGTAAAGGTCAATGATAGAAAGAATAAAAATCAAATTACAGTTAATGTGGCTTTAGAGTACCCTCAAGGAGTGGTTTTATCATCACCTCCTCAGTGAAAAATTTCCAACCATCTAATATCTCTAGCTAGAGTTTTATAGTAGCTTTTGGAATGTAATATCATATCTCTCCCTCTTATTCAAAAAGTTGTTCCAAAAAAGACTCTTCCATGAGGATATGATTAGCATGTATTTTACAAATTTCATAGGGCACTAGGACATATAACAAATATATGCATCAGTTTGAAACATAAGATACAAGACTTGATAGATGACAATACTATTGATCTTGGCACTTTAGTTTAGCCTCCTTAAGAAAGTCAAACATAGAATAAAGATTTGAAAATATTTTTAGATCATTTTCCACAACATTCTAAATAAGAGACATGAGACACATTAGGTGTTCACCATGCATATCCCCCACTAGATACATATAGGTCACCTTTAGTTAAGTTACATCCCTTGAGCAACATGATTAGTGTATACAATTTCAGATTTCTAGCTAGACCTTCCATCTCCTTCTCAGAGTAGGAGATAGTCGAGGATGATTCAGATTAGCATGCATTATTATTAGATTTTACATTCATAATAATCCTATTCTTAATATTCTCATAGATAATGGATCCAGTGTGAACATGTGCACTATGAAATTACTACAACATTTGGGATATTTAGTGTAGTATATTACCCTAATGAACACAATTATCAGTGGATTTAGTGGGAACATATAAAGTTAATTGGGTGAGATTGTACTTCCTCTATAGGTTGGTCCAACACACATGGCCACACAATTTACTATGGTTCACAGTGTAGGAGTTTTTGATATGTTATTTGGTTAACCATGGATTCAAAAACTTTGAGTAGTACCTTCTATAGTTCATAGATACATGAAATTCATTCACACTAATCAGGTTGATACAGTTGGTGGAGTTCCATATGAATTACCACTCCCCACTTTAGAGCCATATACTATTTTAAAGACACTAATTTTAGTTCAACCACTAGTTTCAGTTTCTCCAGCAATTTTAGTTTCTCCACCAATTTTAGTTCTTCCTCCAAATTAGATTCAGACACAAATGAGACCTCCATCACCAACATAGAGAGTTCATACACTTCCATAGAGGTCTCTTTTAGATCAACCATACTTTCAAAATTCTAGACAACTTCTAGCTATAGTGTTCACACCTAGGGAAATATCATTGAGGTCTCATGCATCCACACACAAAACACATGTTTAGAGAGATTATCTTACTCCCAGATGGGTCACTAAGAGCCCTACAATTGCATCCACTTCTTAGAGTTACAAGGGGACCTCATAGTTGGTTTCTACTTTAGATATTTTAGAGCATTTATAGCATATACATCTTTTAAAGCTACATTATTAGCCCTTGCATCATGCTTCATGATCATGCACGATCCCTTTTATTGATACAAGAAACCATGATAGGAAGTCTCCCATGAGACTCATCAATTAGTATCATTTATTCTCTATCTTTATTGTACATAATTTCCTAGTTTTTCTTGTACATAGTCTCATTATGATTGATTGTACATAGCCTGTATATCAAAAAAACCAAAAAAATTCTAATATATCAAAAATCCAAAAATAATATAACATTTCAAAATACAAAAACATTCAAATATATCAAAAAATAAAATAAAAAATTAAATTTTATGCATCATTCATGCTTTACATTTCTACTATCATACTAGACTTACATTTGCTATCCTATGCTATTATTTGTTGATTTATCTACATTACCATGATTCACTTGATCTTTTTTTAGTGTGTGCAGTGACATCTAGATCCCTGATTGCTTCAATCCACCCATTGAGGGGGAATCCTACTTCTTATATTAGAGACACACATCGATATACATACCCACTCAGGGCATCTTTTATGTGACTACACCATCCAGGTTATGTCATTCCTACACCACACACTTTAGTTATCATGTTGATATACATTACTTACTAGCTTACATCGATTACTTTATCAACACTCATTGGTATATATCACTTATGTTTTTCTTGGCATATACCTAGTCTTGTATTACATGTCTTGCATACTTTCACTTCTAGCTTTAATTAGTTAGATGTGATTGTATTTCCAGTATATTACATGCTTTATTCTCTTGCTTTGCATAGCTATATGTGATTGAATTTCTTATTTCTTATTTTATCTACTATATGTGCCTTAGGACATTTTCATAATGTCCTTTGCTTCTACTCTTATGTGTGCCTTAGGACATTTGCTAGTGTCATTTACTTGTATTCTTCTATGTGATTGTGGCTTTCATGCCAACCTTACTTGTTTCACTTGTATGTGTATGTGGAATTTGAACATGCCTTGTATGTTTGCTTTCTAGTTTGAGTGACATGTGCCTATGTCCCTTGTTTGCTTGGCCCTAATTGGCCACTCTTGTATGCTTCTTTTTTCTTGACTTATATGCTTGTTTCTTATTTTCTTCTCATTGTTTGCAATGTCAAGATCCACATCATGCATTATCTTGATTTATTGGATTCCATGATGGACATCATGCTCCATCCCTCCATAAAAACTAACAACTAATAACTAACCATGAATTCCAATTCTAGTTCATTATATTTCACATGTTATTACATTGTTATATCTATCTAGGCATACCCCTATTGATCTAACAATCTCTCATTACAAACCATGCTATATCTTATGGATTATCATTATTATGTCATTTATCTTTACAACATAACACATTTTTAGGGCTCTTTCTTTTGAGGGAAGTCATTTTAGGGTCTTCATTCCTAAACTTAGAAGAGGGGGAAATAAACAGGGGTTTTTTCATAGATATCATAGCTCCTAATGGTCAAAAAAGTAATTTTCAAAACATCTAGAATAACCAAACTTCAAACTAGGTAGACTAGACTAGGTAGACAATGATAATTATAGAATAGTCATCAGAATTAGCCTAGGATAGTAGTGCCAAGATTGGACTATAGTGCTAGATAATAGGGTTTATATTTTTGGTTCTCCTATCCAAATAGTAAAAAAATTAAATTTTTTAGACATAGGTAGGAAAGTAGGTTTAACTATAGATTTTCACATTTAGACCAATTTAGATACTATAGTTTTAGTATAGTTTTCTTAGAGAATCTAGATATAGGGGGAATCATGCATGGCATGATAGCTCTTACTTCTAATTTTAGATTAGGGAGTTGGTATAACTTTTATATCATAATCCATATTTTAGACACTAGTGATTAGGGGTAATGTGTGCAACACATTTAACTTCTTTTCTTTCCAAGTTCAACATATTACCTAGGCATTCTCAATAGTTACGTGCCTTATTCCATCTACAGGTAGTTGGCATCATTTTGGAGTGGATTTCATACAAGCCTAACCTCCATTTTTTCTGTGTGGATTTCACATAAGCCTATAGCCTAATTTTAGAGTGGATTTCATACAAGCCTAATCTCCACCTTTTCCAAGTTTGCCAAGAGTGGCCTAGTTTCTAACACACATTCAACTATCCACACCACATTATCAAATTAAAGAGCATTCATGGGATTCAAGAGCCATCCCATATAACACACATTCATACTAGTATCAATTTATAGATTTACTTCATGGGGTAATGATGGAGCCAAAGGACTAGCTAGCCTTTGTATTTTTAAGCCACCTACTCAGAGGGATTGGACACATAATCCAAACATTGATCAACACATGTAGGATCATGTAGCTTCACTTAGTGGATGATGATGGATCCAAAAGACTAGCCTTTGCATTCTTGAGCCACTTTCAGGGAATTGAGCACTCAACTCTATTCACAATATTACTTTTGAATAACATCATCTAACATTACTTATCACTATCCAACATCACTTAGAATCACAATAGGTTTTGTATTGGTCCATGTACTTGGTCATGTGTATTCATTCATTTCTCTTCCTCTCTCTCTTACCCAACTTTATACATTCTTATTTTAGATATAGCGTATCTAGTAAGAACTAATCTAATCTTTATTTTTATCTTACAAATATACACTTAATTTCATGCTCTCTCTATACACACATAAAATCATACAACTTAATGAGCTTCACCCTTATAGGTAATTTTAGATATGCTTTCTATTTTTCCTTTATCCTAGTATTTCACTTTAGTGCATCGCTAGAATAAAGGGGGGGTAAATGTAGTTATATAAAATGTGAAAATGGGTAAATTGAGTGTGGCTAATGACTCCCAACCCATAGATACCTCTTTCTTGCTTTCATAACCCTCATAAGCATATTTTAATTAGTTTCCAGTCATCCATAGCCTTCCAAACTTGATCCCAAATAAACTAGACTGCTCGTTCCATAACAAATCTATCCCCCCCAGGTCTCGTTATCTCAAGATAATAGCACCTAATTAGACTATAGTGTCAGGCCCTCTAGTGTCTAATTTTGATGCTCTTATCTAAATGAATTTTTAACTCAATGATTAGTTTCTTTGAGTTCATATCCCACTTCTTGTCAGTCTAATTCAAGCACATTCAACCTATGACTAATAGATCCCTATAAAATCCCATTCAAAGGTCATTTAGAATGGGTTGGAAAATATCAAAAAGCAAGCAAGAATACTAAGTAAATCTTTCCTATTCTTTACATACAACCAAACAATACTATTAAAAGTAAATCGAAATCCTTACACTAGTCCCTAGCCACCTCAAGCACACCTATTTTTAACATTTTCATCTTCATATACATAATTGCATAAAGCACATCAAGTGAGAGAACTACATATGGCTTGATCCATCTTCAAAGTATTGGTATATATTTAGTGTGCTCACATAAGGGGTGTGGATACATGTTCACACTTCATATCATGCTCTCTCTATGCACACATAACATCACACAACTTCATGAGTTTCACCCTTGTAGGTAAGTTTAGGTATGCTTTTTATTTTTCCTTTATCCTAGTATTTTGCTTTGATGCATCACTAGAATAAAGGGGGTGCAAATGTAGTCATATAAAATGTGAAAATGGGTAAATTAAGTGTGACTAATGACTCCCAACCCATAGGTCCCTCTTACTTGTTTTCATGACCCTCATAGGCATCTTTTCACTGATTCCCAATCATCCATAACAGTCCAAACCTGATCCCAACTCAACTAGACTGCTATTTCCATGACAAATCTATCCCCCTAGGTCTTGTTAGCTTAGGATAATAACACCCAACTTGGAATATAACATTGGGCCCTCTAGTGTCCACTTTTGATGCTTTTATCTAATTGAATTTTTACCTCTAATGGTTAGTTTCTTCTGGTTCCTATCCCAACTCTTCTTAGCATAATGTGAACACATTCAACCCATGACCAATATATCCCTATAAAATCCCATTCATAGGTCATTTAAAAGGGGTTAGAAAATATCACAAAGCAAGAACGAATACAAGCAAGACTACTAAGGCAATCTTCCTTATTCTCTACATACAACTAGCCAAAATTATTAAAAATACATCCAAATCCTTGCACCAATCCCTATCCACTTCAATCACACCCAATTTTAGCATTTACATCTTCATTAACATAATTTCATAAAGCACATCAAGTGGGAGAACTACATATGGCTTGATCCCTCTTTGAAGTATTGGTACATAAGTAGTGTGCCCATATAAGGGGTGTAGATACATGTTCAGTTCATATTACACACACTAACCCCCCTATTTTTCAAAGTTTTTCAAAGCATAATGGATTCTAAGATTTTAAGACTAAATCAACTATACAGGGAGTTTCACGAACATCCAACATTCAAAATTTTACATGCAGGCTCACATATACATAATGAATAAAACCCCAAAATATCAGATCTCTTAGATAATAGAATAAAAAGAGGATTATAGTGCTAGACCCCAGGTTATCCTATTTTTATGCTCCTATCAATCATTAAATAACATCTAGATCTTGATTTATGATAGTGTCCTAGTCTTGCACAATGAATTCTAGACCCTACAATAGTTGTCTCAGTCAATTTACAATTAAGTCTTATTTTCTCTCCCTTATTAATATTTTTAGAATGGTTTAAATTAAAATAAAATTATAAAAATCATTACCTTAATTATTTCATATTTATTTACTACTTTTATTACTCCAGACCCTTAACTAAATTAGGAATAATACACCAATATTCCTAAAACTATTAAACTAGTTTGCATGCAGGTTTGATTTTGAACAAGTAAGAATTGTATTAGAACATGATTCTATAATAGTATTTATATTACATAAATATTATTTTTGTGGCCTTGAATGCTTACCTCAGATCTAAGCAATTGTATTTATGTAGGTGTCTAACCCTATTACAAACATCCTATATGGAATATTGATTAGATCTAGATGCAAAAAGATAAAGCCTTATAAGTTTTATGTCCCTTTATTTTGATATCTTCAGATCATACACACACTCTTTTGATCTTTGTCAAATGATAAAACCCTAGTTTTTCACCCTTGGAGTGACTGTGGCAAAAATGGGTTAGTGGTCTCATGGTATCGAGCTTTCCTAAAGACCCCTCTATTAATGGGTGTTGCCTACATAGAAAATAATTTGAAGAGGGCCTCAAACTTATGTATTTTTACCCTATGTGTTGGATTATGTGTGCATAAGGATGTAATGTGTGATAAGTAAAGACATGAAATGACCTAGCTTGTAACCTATAAAATATGGTTCATGCACTACTCTTTGAATATTCCAGATCTATGAAAATATTGCTTCTATGATCGATATATAAATATGGATGAATAGGCTATATTTTCTCACTTTAATTCCTAATTGAGTACTTATTTGTATATGGAATTGTGAGTTTTATGTGATTTCCTAGGTGATTTCTTGGTGAGGAATGAATGATCATTGATATTGTATATATACCAATCACTTTTATAAATATCCCATATTAAATCACTTAGGCCAATCTTTAGGAAAAATTTTCTTTTGAAAATTGGATGACATTTGGTCACTACTCACTTTGTAGGAAAATTGGACACTTGCATCGATGTAGGTGTTTGTTTGGGATGTAAGTGTCTAGGAAGATAGAAAATAAGTATGGGTCTAAAATAGGTAGTGAAGGATAATAATCAATTTTAGATATTTTTGCATAGTATAAAAGGCCTAGTCATCATAATAATAATGGTCAAACTAAGAGATAATAAATTTAGGAATAAAAAAATAATGAACATGAGCCTTTCAAAAGTAGGTAGGTCTAGAACTAAAAGGTAAAAATATAATAGGTATTTTCCAAATGTAAAATATTGAGGTAATACAAAAATCATATTTTAGTATTCATGTGGCTCTTAGCCTTGTGTGACATTGAGTTCTATTACATGGGATTTATTCTGGTCATATCTTATCATTGGTATTGTCTGTGAAATTTTATTATTCATTGTATGTGTCCCATTACTTGTGTAACATTGAGTTATATTACATATGATTTATTATGATCATATTTATGAGATTGTGCTTGTGAGTGAAAAAAAATGTAGGATCCATATCATGCACTTTATTTTATATTTTTATTTAGTTATTAGATTAGTGAAAATTACTATTGAATGAATAATTACTATATATATCTTGATATGACACTTGTATGCCTTGAATTACATGTTTCATTTATGGTTCAAAGCATAAAGTGTCTCCCACTTTTTGGCATAAGGAGGATACATACACTTTTAATCTCTCCTCAAATGATCTTGAGTTTAGTTAATTTATATTAATCAAATAAATGTGTTTTATACTATATATACAAATATCTAGTGCATATATAATTTTTTTTGAAAATCATTAAGTATTTATTATGATTGATTTTTGAATTGTTTTTAATTTTTTTCTTGTTGCCTCGTGGGACCAAATATTATACTTTGACCCATATTATTTTATAATAAATGCATTACTATGGTGACATATTATCCATATGTCAATATATGATTCCACATGATTACATATTATTATATGACATGATGTCATTAACTATTTTAGTTTGAGATGACTAATTTTTAGGTTACATACTTTACCTCAAAAGGGGGGAATATTATTGGGATTTTCATAAATATTGAAGCCTCCATGGATATAAATTAAAAATTTGGTACAAATTACATGATTCAGTAAGTTTTTATTGGTTCAAAATATTCTTTTTGTTTAGATATGGGACAAACATTTATAGATTAAATAATTATTTAAGGAATATGCTTTGCATATGCACACATGTTTCAAGAACAAAAGTTACATGTTTTCAAATTTATACATATTCAAAAAACATATTGGGCTATATACCATGCATATAAACACATTTTATAGGAACATGATTTATAATTTTGCATGTTTGGGACATGACAACATATATATGCATAGAATTTTACATCATGTTGTCACAAATTAGATCATAAAATGGGTAATGAACACTGTTCATGTAAATAAACACTATTATAGTTTTCTATTATGGTATATATAATACCTAGAAGTGGTCACCTATGAATTTATATGTTTATCTACAATGGTTGGCTAAATTAAATTAGTAATGTTGTTGAGGTTTACAATTCTCAATACATCCAATCATGAATTTATTTTTATTTATTTATACCTCCATACTAACTCATCTTATTCCAATTTATTTTTATTTATTTTATTTCTCTTATGAGGATTTATTTCCTATTTATATATTTTTGACTTTATAATAATAATTAATTTATTATTTATAACAAATCATTTTATTGCTACATAGGTAAGCCATTATCAATATAACTAATAGAAGTCAATTATATTTCATTATTAGAAAAATTGTAAATCACAAATATTATAACTACCCATGATGGTTATGCTATATGAAGGTATAACCAAATCACACAAATCTACATTCAATCATGAATTCCATAACATGACAAACACATAGCACCATAATGCGACCATATAAAATTAATTCCACATAAGTAATAACTAAGCTAACCATGGATAAAAAATTATAAATGCAACCAATATGTACTATTTAATGTGGTATGTGTAGAGTTCTATTTGTTCCTCTATCATCCCCCAACAACTCCATCCATTCACCCTCTTTGATGATGCTCTTACTCCACCATGCTCTGAGGGATGAATCTCTCTTGCATCTAACTCATGACAAGTAGGTAGTTAGTCCATAACACTATGACATGTATATCATAAATACTATTAAATAACAAGTCAACATGATCACATTATAAAGAATATACACTACCACTAATTCATAAAAATGCTATCATATAATCAAATCAATATTCAACTATCCCATAATATCATTTAACTCATAGCTTAAATAATAACCAAATAAAATTTCCAACATTAAATATCCATAGATAATCAAGTAAAATTACTTAGTGAGGAATTGGGATGTAAAATATTTCCCCCTAAAGTTGGTCATCATCCTGATGACACTTATTTAAACATAATTTTTAAATTAAAAACATTATTCAATAAAAAAATAACATAGTATGAAGTATCAAATAAAGCAAATAAATGTAAAAATTATGTGTAGAACTCATCATAGTCTTCCTAAATAACACTATATTTATGACTTTAAAATATGACATATCTTTATTAAAAAAATTAAGGTTTTGAGTGTCAATTAATTTTATTGGTTCAACCATGACCACCTTGGGATATAAAACCTAAAAATCATTCTAATCCAACACATGTGAAGGATCATCTATATACTTTTTAAGATAAGAAACATGGAAAAAATAATGTAATAAAGCTAGGTATGGTGGAAATTCAAGCATATATGCTACATGACTGACCACTTATAACACCTCTAAGGGTCCCACATATCTCAATGATAATCTAGTTGAATTATCAAATTTAATTAAGCTCTTCTGTGGCTTAACCCACAAGAACACATTATCACCTACTAAAAACTACCTGTCTGTTCTTTTCACATCAGCATAACTCTTATATATATCATTGGAATTAAAAAATATTAGCCTAATTAATCTAACTTAATATTCCATTTCTAAGATCATCTTAGATCTAAAGACTACGCTATCCTCCAACCTATCCCAACTGATTGGTGTCTTGCACCTTCTTTTGTACAATGATTCAAATAGTGCCATTTTCAGAGCTAATTAGTATGAGTTATTGTAATAAATCTCAACCAATAAATATAATCTTCCTACTTTTATTACTAATCCATGCAACACATATGAACAAGATCCTCTAACACCTGATTAATTCATTCAATCTAACTATAAGTCTCTGGGTGATATGTAGTGTTGAAGTTTAATTATGTACCCAAATATAAATTTAGAGTTACCTAGAATATAGAATTCATATTTGAATCATGATCCAAAATAATTTTTTTTGGGAATCCATACAAATGGCACACTTTTTTTACAAACCTGTTTGCAAGAGTAGGTGTATCATCTATCAAATTGCCTAGTATATAATGATCCACCTTGGTTAGTTTATCGACTACTACCAAGATCATATCATGTTTATTATCTAACAAAGGTAAACCTTGGAGTAAATCCATACTAATCACCTATTACTTACATTATGGTATATCATTTAGATATAATAAACTAGCTAGATGTACCTATTTAACTTTTACTCATTGACATTCTATCCAATGTGACACAAACTCCACTACATCTATCTTGATTCTTTACATAAATAAAGTGTTCTAAGCTATACCATGAGCTTGATTACTCCTATATGTTCTAAATATGGGGCATTATGTAGTTCTATTAGCACTTTGATCTACAAATATCTTGATCTGCCACATACATCCTTCCATTATAACACAAAAGACCATCACTCTCTAACTGAATCTTTTATACTAAATATTATGTGCATTCACAAATAATGCTTTCCTAACATAATTTTATAATTCATCTCCTAGTGATAATTTAATCACTTGGTCCCTAAAAGTACTCTTAATAGTATCCATAAATGCTATGTACCTTTTATGACTTAGAGCATCAACTACTCTATTTTCTTTTCCTTCAATATAATTGATATCAAAATCATAATCAAATAAGTACTCTAACTAGTGTATTTGATGTGCATTCAAATTTGGTTGGGTGAAGATGTAATTGAGTCTTAAGTTATCCATCTTGAGATCAAATTGTTTTCCAAAAAGGTAATGTCACCAAACTTGCAAAACATGCACAATTATTACAAGTTCCAGGTTATGAGGGGAATAGTTCTTCTCATAAGGATTTAGCTTCTTTGATTAATAAGCTACCACTATGGCATCTTACATAAGGAATCCTCCTAGTCCATCCCTAGATGCATCTATGATCACCAAAAATTGACTATTGGGGTTAGGAACTCTTAACATTAGTGCTAAAGTAAGTTTTCTTTTCAATTCTTGAAAAGCTACTTCACACTTATCTAACCAGATAAAACTTTGATTATTCCATTGCAAAGAAGTAATTGGATTAACTATTTAAAAAAAATTCAAAATGAATTTCTTATAATAACCTGCTAATCCCATGAAACTTCTTACCTCATGCACATTCTTTGGCACTGACCATTCTATAATGTATCTTATCTTTACCAAATGTAAAAAAATACCATATGTAGAATTAATGTCTCATATATTACACTCTCTCTTTGAAAAATTCAAACTTATAAAATTTACCATACGAATTATGCTTCTACAACCATTGTAGAACCGGTTCTAGATGTTGAAGATGCTCCTCTTCATTCTTAGAGTATATAAAAATGTAATCAAGAAACACAAAAAAAAATGATCTTGATAATATTTGAATACACTATTCATGAGATTCATGAATGTTTTCAGAGCATTTGTCAACCCAAAGGATAACACTGTGAACTCATAGTGCCCATAACGAGTTGTAAATGTTGTCTTCAAAATATCCTCATATGATGGCATCCTACTCTAAAATCAATCTTAGAAAATACTATTGCTCCTCACATTTGATCAAAAATATCATTTATACGAGGTAGTGGATACCTATTTTTGATAGTTTCCTTGTTAAACATTCTATAGTCAATGTAAAGTCTAAGAGTACCATCCTTCTTGATAAAGATAACTAGTGCACCCTATGGTGACACACTTGGCTTGATCAAACCCTTTGACAATAATTCTTAGAGTTGAGATTTCAATTCAACCAATTTAGTGGTTGTTATCTTGTATGGTTCCTTAGACTATGGTTTTGATCCAAGTATGATATCAATTGAGAAATCAAACTCACGTCTAGGAGGTAATCCTAATAAGTCCTTTGGAAACACATCATGAAAATTCTTAAGGAATGGGTAATATTTGAGATATGGTTCCATAGATTCCTCCATTTTATTTATCTTGATGATAAGTGCTTAGAACCCTTTTCTTTAGGCCTTTTTTAGTTGTATTTTAAAAATCTACCTAAGCCTCAACTCTCTTTTCTCAACTTAAATTTGTGTCTGATTTCCAAAATCATCCATATACTCAACCTTTTTAAGGTATTAGTCAACCAAGGACTTATATTTTGTAATATAGTTGAATTCTAAGATCACATCATATGACCCTAGTGGTGCTACATACAAATCCACTACTATTGTGAATTTGGGCAACCTAATCTTTGCTTCAGCTAAACACTTGTCAACCATGACTTTTAAATCATTCCCATATTATATCGGCCATGTATTTTCCATTACTCTATCTCTTCTAGGTAACTTACTAATAATTTTAGAAGATATAAAACACTATCTATCCCTTATATCTATCAAAATGGAAACTAGATATTTAAACAAAATACCTGATAGCTTTATGGTTGAAAATTGCCAATTATCAACTACTATGTGAATACTTTACTGGAAAGTGCCATATTAAAGAATAGGATATTTTTTATTTAATTTATCCTTAGTACACTTATGATCATAATGATCATCTCCACAAATGAAACAACCTTTGGGTGGTCCTTTCTTTTTAGACTATCAGTTTCCCTTGAAACTACCTTTGAAATCATTACCTAGTTTCTTATTGCCTAAACCATTGTTGAACTTGGCATTCTGAATTTTGAAGTGCTTCTTGAAGTCTCCACTACTCTAATTCTAGTTATTTCTAAAAAATGGTTTATAACTTCTAACCTTTTTCTTGAATTTGTACCTACCCTATGCAAGAGACTTCAACTTTTTTTCCTATTTGACTTCTTTTTCAAAGACCTATTCCATGGTATAAGGTTCATGAACATCTATCTCTCCACTGATCTAGGATTTCAATCCCATGGTGAACATCCCAATTCTAAACCTATCATCTACTTGGTACTAAGGTACATACTTCAAAATATTGGTAAAATGATCCTAGTACTCATTCATCAATAAGTATCCCTACTTTATATTCTAGAAATCTATGAGCTGATGGTCAAAATATCAATATGGAAGCCACTATGATTTAAAAAAATTCACAAACTACTCCATGTAGTGGTGGTCAAGTTAAGATTCATTTCCAACTTATTGTTAGCCCACCATGTAGCTAATTTACCCAAAGAACTAGTAAGCTCCCCAAACTACTTCAGTAACCTTAGAGTAGTTTTGGATCTCAAAATACTTATCCATCTCAATCAACCATGATTCAACTTTGTCACCCAATATAGTTCCATCAAACTTAGGTGGATTTACCTTTTTCATATATCTAACGTACTCTACAACTACCTAAGCTCTCACATCCTGAGGGTTTTCCTAGTTAATGAGATGTTTTTCATGTTCATTTTAATGTTCTTATTCTTCATGTCTATGAACTTACTACTTAAAGGCTATAATTTGATCTCTGGTCTCATTTATGGATGTAATAATTTGATCCAACTTTGCTACTTGCTCAACTACAAGTCTATTAGGATAAAATGGAGGGTTACTATCATTGACATTTGATGGACCCTCTCCAAAAACTATAGATTTCACCATCTCCTTTATGGTAAATATAAAGAGACACAAATTTTAGTGGACTCATTTAGTCCTATAGTTCAATCCATAGATCTAATACCACATGTAACATCCCCATTGGGATCTACCTAAAAACACATGATTTTTAATAAATTTAAAACAAAGTATCTTTTCATTAGTTTACACCATGAGAATATAAGTAGTGATTCAAATAAAATACTCTAAGTATGATAAATGTAAAAAATCATGTGACATCATCCATGACTAATCACTACCATCATATGAAACACAATGTAACTAGATATAGAAAGTAATTACAAATATCCAACCATGACTGGTAAAAACATACAACCACCACTGTCAATTTATAATAAGTAATTACAACTCATCAAGATAATGTTTCAATAATAAATACAATATAATGTATAATATATAAGATACATGGTTCCATGGATCATGAGTTCCTAAACTCTAGTATCTATGGAAATCTAAAGTGTCATCTCCAAATAAGTACTGTTGTAGGGAGGGAGAACATCATCTGAGCACTTTTTCACACCAACCACAAACCATCAATACCCTACACAATCACCCATTAGGTAATGTCCCTCCCTTCATATATGAGTATATAGTAATGGTATAGGAATCTAGAGAGATAAGCTAGTACGCATATGTTGTATGATTTTTAAGAACATGCAGTGTACCATAAATAAATATATTTTAACATGATATCACACAAACATGTAAATTATACATATGAAATGACAATGTATAACTAACATTCATTCAGTCAAAGTTATTAATAGTTATTGATCTCTATGATTAGTCAATTTCAAATGCACCACTTGATTAACTTACCTTCATCTAGCATTGGTGATGCTAATAAACTAGTGAATTCTATCTCACTACTTACTCAGTGCCAACAATACAAGATTTTATTAACATAAATATAACTAATAGATTCATATAGATTACTTCCAACTGACAATCATAAAATATGCTAAACATAGAAATAACCATTATGCATACATTTAGTACTTCAAACATATGAATGAATTTCCATAACATTATTTAACACATAAATAATAAGAATAACAATTATAATTATACTACAATTTTCTAATTCCTTTAAGTAGTTTTCAAATGTAGTGTACTCTATGACAACCCATATTATCATAGTCCATTGTTCTTGAGAATAACTACTCAAATACGATAACCAACCATAAAAATTTCAAGAATCAAAAGTCTCATAATCATAACTATGTTTTTTTAAACATGATATTTCATTTATATGTATTCTTATGTTTTAGGGAACTGTTTACATACATAGCTGGTGTCCCACTCTTCCAAAATCCATGACTTAGTTTATATCAATCAATAGAACTGTAGGTATCACCATAATATACCAATACATGATATATATGTATATACACTTATACATGTTAATATTCCCATAATATATACTATAAAAAAGTCCTCCAAATGTATACTATTATATATATTGCCAACCATCATCTATAATTTTAATCAAAACTTCAACCAATTATTTCTTCTAGACAAAAATATTTTAATGATAAAAATTCTTGAAATAGACTATCGTATTCTACTTCTCTTAAGTCAAATGACCTCTAATTTATCACATATATAGTTTCTTTAAAATTTTTATATGTGTTTATACATTTTCAAAAACTTTATTTGATTCAATTAATCCTAATGTGATGAAAATTCCATCCAAAAATAAAACTAATTGGAGCTTATAAAGCATATTTTTTTTATACATCCTATGTAATATCAAACAATAGTGAATATGAAAACCTTCTCATAAGGAGCTAAAGCTAGATATCTATGTCAATGATTATGTAACATGATAACAGTGTCTTTACATATTGATAGTTATTATAACTATTGTCTTTACATATTGGTATCTTAATGTTGTATATTGTAACTATATGTATACTTATTGTAACTATATGTATACTTATTGGAACCATATGTATATTGTTGTAGTTTGGCCAAGTGGTCTAATGCACCAAATCTAGTTATTATAGTAATGTATACTTATCTATATGATTATCCAAGGGGGTAAGATAGTAGGTTTATTGTTTGCAGGGCACCATTCCCATGTTATAAGGTGAGGACTCACTAAAGGAACATACTATGTATAGATGGATATAAATAATTTAAAACATATATACCTACTTATATATAAAATGGTATATACTAAATAAATAGTTAATGTATAATTTTAATATAAAATAAGTCATTGTATATTTTAATATAACATAGGTCACTATATATTATTAATACAACAAAGTCTCAACAATAACACTATTAACATATACTATTAGTTATATATTGTTAATAATTACATGAATCATTGTATACAACCTAAGTCACTGTATTCATTTAATATATTATGTTAATATAACATAAGTCACTACAATTAGATCATTTTACACATATATGTTTTGATCAGATTCTTATGATTTAACTAACATTATCGAGGAATATGGGTATATATATACCATAATATGGCGACTTAAGACTACATTTTAAGATTATGGATACATATCACATATATAATATTATAATGTTATGATGTGTTTTGACCAAAGTTTAAATAATAATAATAATAATAATAATAATAATAATAATAATAATAATAATAATAATTGTATGTTTTTATATATCACTGCATCTATAATAGTCATTATATATATTCTAAGCAATGTGCTATAATTAACTTTCAAATTCACTATGTATACACCTAGGTAAGAAGTTTGATCTATACATTTAGATCTCCCTATATACTCATTATAATATATATATATATATATATATATATATATATATATATATATATATATATATATATATATATATATATATATATATATATATATATATAGGTAAGAAGTTTGATCTATACATTTAGATCTCCCTATATACTCATTATAATATATACATATATTCAATATCTTTGTCCATATAGAGATCATTGTCCATAATACACATATCATAATTTCAACATATAATGTTTATAAATCTCGGTGCATATTTAGAGGTTAATATATATAGTTCTTAAACACATAGTCCATACAAATTATACTTTATCTAAGTCACCCAGGTCTTTGTTTTGTAACACTAACATGCCAAACTTACAAAATTATAAAACTACAAATACATCAACAACTCCTACTTGATATAAGAGGATATCCTATCTTTTATGCTACTCTCCTTCCTTCATTATCTCTGTCTCTTTTTATTCCATGTTCCCCCCTCTTCTCTAATAATTTCACCCTCATTTATCCTTTCAGGAAATATATTCTCATTTTATTTCTTTTCAAGACTATAGCACTTCCTTAAATTTGTCTTTTCTTTTTTTTCTTTTTATTTATTTTTATTCCAAGATTTTCCTCTTTTTCTTTTATTTTTTTCCTTTTCCTAAATTATACCTCCCTACTAACTCTTCTTATTCCAATTTTTTTATTTTATTTTATTTCTCTTGAGGATTTATTTCCCATTTATATATTTTTGACTTTATAATAATTATTAATTTATTAAATATAATGAATCATTTTATTACTACATAGGTAAGTCATTATCAATATGACTAATAGAATTCAATTATATTTTGTTATTATAAAAATGGTAAATCACAAATAATATAACTACACATGATGATTAGGCTATATGAAATTGTAAACAAATCACACAAATCTAGATGCAATAATGAATTACATACATGACATAATCACATAGCACCTCAATGCAACCATACAAAATTAATTCCACATAATCAATAACTAAGCTAACCATGCATAAAAAATTCTAAATGCAACCAATATGTACTATTTAATGTGGTGTGTGTAGGGTTTTATCTATTCCTCTATCATCCTCTAGCAACTCCATCTATGTCACCGTCTTTGATGATGCTCTCCCTCCATCATGATTTGAGGGATTAATCTCTCTTTCATCTAATTCATGATAAGAAGGTAGTTAGTCCATAAGACCATGACATGTATATCATAAAATACTACTAAATAACAAGTCAACATGATCACAATGTAAATAATATACAATACCACTAACTCATAGCAATGCAATCATGTAATCAAAGTAATATTCAACTATCCCATAATAACATATAACTCATATCTTAAATAATAACTAAATCAAATTTCCAATAATAAATATCCATGACTAATCAAGTATGTTTGCTTAGTGAGGAATTAGGATGTAACAATTCATCTCGATGAGGAATAAAAGCATGCATAAGTAGTATCAATGGTAAATTGTGCTAGTGATGAGGAAGAAGAAGAACTAGAACTTGTGGAGGAATAAAAACAAATAAGTGAAATTGAAATGATTGATATAATAGAGGATACAAAGTCTAAATAATTTAGGGATGAAGACAAACTAACCTCTACATAAGAGGAAAATATTATTTTTTAATAATAAAATCATGTCCTTAATAAGGTATTATCTTCTTTCACTCCCTCTTTTATAATTTTAAATATTAGCATTGCCAATTTTCCCTCTACTAGTCCATGTATTGCATCCCTCTCTCCATATGAATCATTATGACAATATTATTTAAATACCAAGCCATTACATTTCCATAAAAATATTGATGTTACTAATATAAAATTTTTTAGTTCCTCTGATTCCTTAACTCTTTCAACCATAACTTCAATAATGTCTAGACTCCAAGCCCCTAATAGGAGGGTCCATTTTGAAAACTTGTTAACTATTTCCACTTTTTATCCTTGAGAATCACTTGCACCCTCAAGTACATCTACACAATTATAATTAAATGTTCCTTAGTCCACTCAAACTAAGTATTCCATCATGACCATTTAAAATACTTTAAGATAGACAAGTTATGTGGTAGAGATAACACCTCATATATACATCTTAGGGTGGATAAGGTTCGGTCAAACACCTCTTTAGATACCTATCCAAATAAGTGTGTCAATGATTATAGCAGGATCTATCCCACCTTACACCTCTATAAATATGACTCAAATTTATTTAAAAGGGGATATCATTATCCCTTCTTAGGTCAAAGAGTCCAAAGAGTGAAATAAATAAAGAATGGGATTGGTCATCACATAAGTTCCAATAGTAAGTACATGCTTTGACAAGAATTCTATAGCTATTTAGAGGGTAAAGAAGAGGAAAGAAATATATAGGAGAGGGGAGGATATAATACTAGAGTAGAGGGAGAACTTGTTCCCTTTTACCAAGAAAAATAAAAGGAACCCCAATGACCCTAATTAATATGAAGAGGTTTTTTGTGCCTTTATGACCTCAATAGATGAGGCTATGAAGGAAAGGTACATGATCCAAGTGTTGAAATAAAAATTACTAAGAGGGGGGGTTGAATAAGTTTTGAAAAAAATTCAATCAATTACCCTTAAACATTCATGAATCATTCAATGTAACTTAGTAATCTAAAAATGCAGTAAGAACCAATCACATGAGCATGAAACAAGATAACACATCACATATGTGGGAAACCCTCATGGAGAATAAAAACCACTAAAATAAATCTTGGAAAAACTATCCTTTAAGATAATGTATCAAATTTAGTTAAACACCAACCCAAAATGGATCACCAACCCCAAATTTATCAAGCACACACTTGACTTTAGCAAACACCCACTTTATAAGAGGCTACAACCTCCTATGACTAAGCACCAATTTATTTAAAGGACATTTATGTAAGAACCAACTTGTAATTTAACTCCAAATCCATCTTGACCAAGTAAAAACTTATCCAAGGCCAATTTTTCAAGTACCAACCTACAAGGAATTTTCAAATCCCTCTTTGACCAAGCATCAACTCAGCCAAACACACTTATTTCTTCTACTCTTTCACTTAGATCTATATAAACTCTATCTAAACTCTATCCACTATCATAAGTTAGGAACACATATATGATATCCTCTCAACATATGATGATCACTCCTTCATCTCTACTCCACTTTATCTCTCTCAAAATTCCTCTAAGCTTCTTCTCTCAACTAGCCTTCTTCAAGACCAAATAAGTCATATGACCTTGATCTTCAACTAAAAAACACCTATATTATTTTCATGAAATGATTCTCTTCTATCTCTTGAGGGTTTAGAACATGTTACCCAACTTCCTTATACTCATTTATTTATCAATCCATTTGCTTGTTCTTTACATGTACAAATAGGTCTAAAATACCTTGCTTAAATACAAGACTCTTATCACACACTTTGTGGTTGGCCAAAAACACTTAGAACCTATTATCACATAGAATTGTACCTATCTTGATCTTGTAGCTTATTTTTAAAGTTCCTAATGATATAATGGAAATAGCTCCAAAGCTGTGGGACCTTGGTAATTTGAGGTTAATATCTAAAGAAGGCCAACTTCCTTTCACTAAACTTGATGCAAAGTGATAAAATACTAGTTTTGTGGAAATCTCGATCTTTAGTGATTTTTGAATCCTAAACTAAGGTTTTGATGGGGAAAAGGGTTGAAGAATTGAAATTTATATAAAATTGAAAATATAGGGATTTCACCAAATATTTTTATAGTGGGTCTTATTGCTTGCTTGATAAACAAAATAAAGCAGAAAATAAATTGAATTTGTTTTAGCACAAACTTATGCAAATAGAAATCAGAGGCAATATTTTATCTATTTTTTAGAAAAATGAAAAATATATTTACTCCAAACAATATTTTCAAGAGGTTAAAATAACACAGATGAATTTTCTTGAGATTTGAATAAAAGTTAAAGCTTCCATATATAATCAAATAACTTACACACACATAGAGATCTCTTAAGACAAGAAAGGAAAATATTAAAATTTATTTATCTCCAAAGGTCACATCTTTTAGTAACTACATTCAAAATACAAAAAATATAAATAGAAACAAAATATGGATTGGGACATGGGGTCTACCCATTTTTACAATATATGTCATAGAAGACATGTAGTTGTTGAAACATAAATGCCTAGTAAAGAAGATCATGTAAATATGAAAAGCCTCATGTAAGAGAGGTGAGTTATTATATTTTTGGCATTTTTAAACTTGCGGAATGGTTATAACATGGCATGCACAAGTTGGTAGTGATCTTAGACATTGCATGGCATGGTATGGCATGGCTAGAACTGAATATCTCCATGAAATGCTTCCTTATTTGATGGTGGATAAAAATAGCTCTTCATGAAAAAAATGGTACCCAAAATAGAATTGGTCTTTTAAAATAAAAGATAACATTGAAAAATAATTCCAATTTTATTTTTTTGAAAACCCTAGCATACAAAACTTTAAGTGAGACTTTTATAACTTTCTAAGTATTTATCACTTTTACCAAAATGAACCATGCAATTTAAACTTCATGACTTTGCACCTTTTTAACATTTCACATTAATCAAAATGGAAAGTGTAATTTTCACTTGTGATTTTTGTAACTTTCACATTACCAAAAAATATAAAGTGTAAAAATATGTCTTTCTCTTTGTCAAAAAGAGTTATAAAAATATAACTGTACCTTTATAATTACAACTTAAAATGTCTTGAAATGAAATTAAAAATGATAATAACAATTGAAAATATTAAAAAAATAGGGAAAATTAAACAAATTTTAGAACTTTTTAAACTTTCTTATCATTCTCAGCTTACAAATTCTCAATATATACATCAAAGGCTTTGAAAATATCTTAATTTCACTCTACATCTAGCCCATAAGAATAGATGTTGGAGGCTACACAATATTCCTCGACATCAAACAATTATCTTTTAAAAGTTCTTATGCCATGCATTTCAGTCCTCATCTTATCAAATGATTTCTCATACTTGATGAACCTATGAATAAAACTTAGGAAAAAGACTATGTTCTTTGTAGACTCCTCAACTATTGCTTTAAAATGATGACATGATGAACTTAATGCCATGCTAACCAGTAGATGATGCCAATAGTCTCCTTTAGGCAGAATGGCTTTAAAATCATTTAAAACCGTTCTGCCTAAAGGAGATTATTGGCATCATCTACTGGTTAGCATGGCATTAAGTTCATCATGTCATCAATCTCGTATAGCACATCAATTTCCCTGTCATGAGCCTCCTTGGCTTATTCCATAGATTTTTTCAATACTCTTATCTAAAATTGAGCAACCCTATGCAATTCCTCATGCTCAACATAATCCTTGAATATTATCTTAGAAATAAGGGTATTCATATCAGTTGATTTTATGGCTATGAATTTGGGATAATACAAATTCAAAGTCTAAATCTTTCCTTCATACTGATTAATCTATCCTTTCAAAATTTCTTTTTTCTCCATGACTCCATAATGCTCCATCATTAGTGAAAGAATTATACTACCTTTTGTGATTGGTTCTTTTGACCATTATTTTATAGTCCTTCCCATGCGAGCAATCTCTTAAACAAATTCAATTGTAGCTTGATCTAGACTGATTGGATACACTACCTATGTTTATTGTGATGTTTCATCAAGATTTATGAAATGATTCAATTCTTCAATTAAATGATCTACCTTTCTTGTTAACTCATCTTTGGTGTCTTTATCATGATCAATACTTTGAAAGAGAGAGTTTATACCTATATTCACATCATGATTGAGTCCCTCTCTTATTTTTTAACCAAGGTTTGTATGAGAAACCTGATAATCTTTAGCCATAAGATCCTCTTTTGATTTATCTCATGGGGGAAGTATAATTTCAACATATCTCTCTCCCTTATCATCAATGAATGTTCTTGAGAGGGTCCTGGGAGTGGGTTTGATTTCTTCTTGAATTTTGACATATTGAAGTCTAAATTGTTGGGGTCAATCATTATTTTTTTCTTCTTAAACATTGATTATGATAAAAAAACTAGGGGTGACCTTCTATTGATTTGACACTATCACAAAAGAATCAATAGCTGACATAGGTGCACTAGCTAAAACTGTGAGTAATGGAGACTCCTGGGAAGACGATACCATTTGTTGCTCAAGAGGTGCATATAAAGATATACTCTCATTAGTGGTTTTCAAATAAATATTTTCACCAAGTGTCTGGGTTACTCTAACCTCTACTAATGGTATAGTGGAAATAATGGAAGTAGTTGTGCCCATTGGGAAGTGGAGGATGGAATGGACACATGGGTTGTGAATTTGGGAACTATTGGAAGGGCAGAAGATAAATTAATAAACATGTCAATTAAGTGTCTAAAACCACTCATGGTTGGTGATGTGAAAAAAGTGGGTTGAGATGAAGGGGAAAAGGTTCTTATCCTAGGGGTTGGGATAGCCTACATAACTATAGTCAAGATGACTGATTCCATGGTAATGTACTATTGGGTGGTGTTGGGAATTATTAGTGATGAAAGAAATGGATTGTAAATGGAATGGAAATTGGGAGTGTATCAAATGGGGAAGGTGAAGTGGGAGGAAGGGAAAGTGGAGTGAAAACTTGAGCTTCCACTATAAGGGGACCTTGTGTGTCCACTTGACTTATTAATACTGATTGAACTTGGATTATTGGTGTGGTTGGAATGGTAGGTAAAGTGGAGAGAAGTGGAGGGCTTGATATTAGAGGTGGAAGAGCAAAAAATTGTGGACAAATTGGGACTTCAGATGTTTGAGGAGTGGAGATAGCTAGTAGAAGTGTTGAAACCTCTTGTATAATATGTGTAAGAGAAGGGGGAGCAGTGGAAATATGAGTCAAGGCTATGGGATATTAAAATATGGATCCCTATGCTATTAATACTACTATGTATTTTACTAAAAGATCAATTAGTTCATTTATAGATTCCCCCTTTTTGCTTGATTCCCCTTTCTTTGTTTTTGTGTTCTTCTTTTTCTTCTTAGGTTACTTTGTTGATTCATTGGGGACCTCATCTAAAGGAGTGACACCTCCTGATTTGAGATTTAGGAGATTATCTTTAAACCCTATTATATCCTTTATGACTTGTACACCCTTTATTCTTATCAAACTAATTATTTTCTTAATCATATGGGTTATTCTATAAAATAGAGAGAAGGATTTAGGAACTGATCACCTCACTGGTAGTAAAGGTCTAGTGATGATCTATGTGAGGTGAATTGGATCTACTCTAGAGTTTTCATCTACCAAGTCATCAAAGATTGGTGTCAGATCATAGTTTTTTATTTATTACAGGGACATCCTAGAATATTCCCTCATTCTAACCATTTTTTCATCATCACAATATTCCCAAAAATCCTCAAAATATGGCACATATTCATATGTTGCCATATCTAGTGTAGTAGTGACCTTACCATATGGATCAAAGTAAGGTATGGACTCTAGAGTCCTTGGTTTTACTTGGCACATCTCCACCTCCATATTTATGGCCTTCAAGAGGGATTGACATGTGTAATAACTAATATAAATTAGGAAATATATCCCTACCTTGTGTCTATCTAAAAAGAGTTTGTGCATATCCACAAGTTGCCTAACTAAATCCAACAATGCCCATTTATTGCTTACATACTGGGGAAGTGTTTAGGGACAACCACTAAATATGGCTACCCTAATATAAGAGTAAGTAGGGAAATATATGAATAAATAACCCCATTTGGTGATCCAATCCTTTATTACTTGGGAGAACCTTATTTTCCCAAGCTCCTGATCAAATATGATGATGATGTTGTAGATGAAAAATTCATTAACTCTCCTAAATTATTATCTACTAGCCTATAGTGTAAGATTAGGGCAATAGTTATAAACTCTAGTTATTTATTCAAGAACTATATTGAGGCTTGGGAAAAATCTTCCTTTAGCCAAGATATAAACAATAAATGATGTCATATAAAACTTATTTGTCATTTGCACCTCCATCAACTAGTTATGGAGGGAATCACTTATTATTTGGGCCTAGTGTATCTATTGTTTATTCTATCTGATGATCTAGATATATTGATACATCCATTATTGATAACACTTGGCATCAAGATTGTCAATGACTCTATATAGCAGTGTTATACTATCTCCTACCTCCTCTATAAAATCAAATTTATACACAGTCTTAGGCAATCTGGTAGAGGAGTGTTTGGGAGTCTTGATGCATTGCTTGTTAATTATCTTTTGACATCCATCCCTTTCCTCTTCATAAAATTGTGTAGATGTTTTTGGATTTATATCCAAATAACTCTCAAATTTAGGGATGGAAAACACTATGTTGATGAAGCCAGATCTAGATCAATAACCTTCTCCCCTTTCTCATTTTAGACTTATCTTCTATCAAGGTCATATTGTTGGGCCATTATAAGGATAAAATCAAATATTTGAATAGATATAGGGAAATCTAAAGCTTCAGGTAAACTAGAGTCATAGATACTCTAGATCTAATCACTTTTGAAATCTACACATATCTTAGCCCAAAAATCTCTTAGGTCAATGTGACCTAAATCTGTGTCTTTTATTTTTTCCATATTAGACTCCAAATAAGAAGTCATATTGAGGCCCTTAGATTTGAAATTCATTTCCTTGGGAGGCATGAAAACTAGAGATATTCTTGTAAGAGACCAACTATGAAATTTGGTGAGACCTGTAGGTGTTTAGAGCACTTGTATTCTCTAGAGGCACTTGGTGGTGATGGAAGTACATCTAGTGTCTACAGTGCTTGAGGGATATGATATCTCCAATGGAAGTAGGAGATTATTGAGGTAGGTCCATTATCTATGGTGCATTGGGAATTGATAGGGGTCAAAGGTGCTTAAGGCATGTTAGATCTCTGATAAAAGTGGAAGGTGCTCAGAGTATATCCACTCTCCATGAAGGCTTAGAGGCTTGCAGGATTCTTAAGTGTCTAAGGTAGGTCCAGTGTCTATGGGGATGTTGGGGAAATATTTGGAAGGAATATTTTCTATTTTTTATTTAAAGGTGTATTTTATGGAATATTTGATTGAAGAATCCCTAATTTTGAATGCAAAATCATGAAGGGAAAAAAGAGGGTTTTTCTTAGATAATTATGTATGCAAGATTTAGAAAATCTTTGAGATGAGGTTTCAATAATGGAAACCCTAGATTTATGTGGACTTACCTAGATTTTATAGACACATGATTTCAACCAAAACAACCCTCTAATTAACTTGAATGGAAACCTTGAACTATAACTTTTTCAATGAGACCCTAAATTTATAAAGAAAACCCTATGGGAAACTAGAAATAACTCAAAATATTTAAAGGAAGGAAAATTAAAGAAAAATCACATAAATAAATAACCATTTTATAGGTGAAAGTGATGTGGCTTGAAGTTTTATAGTCATGGCTCAAAGTACAGGTTCATATTTGCATGTGGCTCAAGGTTTGGTAGTGAGGGCATAAATATCTCAAGCTCTAAAATGCAATTAAAAACTTTAAACAATGATACAAATTTGAAAAAAGACTTGTCTTTTATAGGAAAACTTGAAATTAATGAGAGCTTAGGTGGTTAGTGGCATAGGTTGGACTTGATTGAAGCAAGTCCACTCTCTATGGGAAGATTGGGCTTGGCGGGAAGTGGGACTTGATATGCACTTTGCATGTTCAAAAATGTGCAATGTACACTTCAATTTCCACACTCCAAAGGAAGGGGTTTGATGAGTTGGTGGAGGTTAGACCTACTTGAAGTAGGTTCACTCTCCATGGATGGGAAGATGTGATTCAGTAGAAGTTGGAACCTATGGGTCACTTTACATGTTTGGAACGTGAAAAGTGCACTAAAGGTTATGGGTTCCATGGAAGGGGGGTATTAAAGGTTTAGTGAGATTTAGATCCCATCATACACTTTGTATGTGTGAAAACATGAAAATTGTATGTTGAGTTATGGATTCCACTAGATGGGAGCATAGTGGGATCTGGAGCTTACCATGCATTTGCACATTTGAGATTGTGTAAAGTGCATGATGAGTTCTATATTCCATGATTTTTTTCGGTATGGCTATTTTTTGGGATCTAAAACCCATAAAGCAATTTTCCCAAGTGAAAATTGCATCTAGAGTTTTGGATTCTATAAGGTGAAGGGAAAGATGGGTTTTTTTTGAAAGATTCAAGGTTTTTCCTAAAAAACAAAAGGGTTCTCGCTTAGGGTGTTAGATATAATGATATTTTTTGGATAAAAATCTCAACATTTTTGGTGACCTTTATGGGATGATTGCTTTCTAATAATTTTGAATCCAGTAGCCTTTCTTAAGATATTGGGCATGGATTTAAGTTTCCTTTAACAAGACTCTAACCTAGGAAAGAACAAACTAGGATTTGCCTAAACACAAATAAAATAGGAAAAATAGATAACAAAAAAAGGTAAAAACAACACAACCTAAGGAAACAAATTATAATGAGTCTAACCTATGCAAAATAACTTATTAAAAAAAAACAAACCCTATTATTTACAAAATTTGATCTTTTCAGAATATGCTCCTTACTTCAAAAGCAAGTTTTGAGGTATGTCTCATTAAATAGTATTGGTATTTATACTCCATAAAGATTGGAGAGATGGAATGTGTTAGTTCCTTTGCACAGAGTGATGATATATGGACCACTCCATATTGCATCAAATTTGGTGTTCTTGCCTAGTTTTGCTTTATCCAAGTCCCACTTGAGAACCATGTCTCCTTTATTGAAGTTTCTTTTAGATGAATTTTTGTCAAAATTATTTTTAGTTTGTACCTATTGATTATAAGAGATTATTTGATTGATTCATGATTTATTCAAGCTCCATGAGTTCAACCAATCTCACTGTCATTTCATCATTATCGATTAGGTCCAATTGGTGATTGAGCTCTAAAGATGGAAGTTCAATTAACAGTGGTACTTATGTTTCTCTTCCATATACTATCATGAAATATGAATTACTAATGGACCTTTTAAATGTAATTCTATCAACTTATAGTGATGATTTCAATTTCATATGTTACATCTTCTGGTTGTCCTCCATTGTTTGTTTGATAATTTTAATCAATTTCTTGTTGGTTAACTCAGCTAGGCCATTACCCTAGGGGTAATAATTTGAAGAAGTGATCAAGTACACATTATTATTGATAGACCATTCACTAACCTAAGTACCTATAAATACCATATCATTATCTAATATGATGGTGTGAGAAACACCAAACCTTGAAACTATGTTGTCCTTGAATTTAAGAATAGATGTTTTATTGGCATATTTTAGAGAAACTACTTGAGTTCATCATGTAAAATAATCTATTGTTATGAGAACCCATTTATGACCTACATTTTATGATGGATTGATCATGCTAATAAAGTCTAATCCCCATTGGACAAATGGTTGATCTGCTTGAATTGGTTTAAGAGGAAGTGTAGCTAGTCTTTGTTTACTAGTGAAGTAAGCACACCTTTCACAGCTTATTACAAATTTATGGGTATCATTTAATAATTTAGGCAAATATTAGCTTCCTCTAGTTATCTTAATGGCCATATTCCTTATAGAAACATATCCTCCTAATGGTCCATCATGAAATTGCTTAATTACTTTGAGAACTTGCTCATTCTCAATACATCTTAACAAGACTCCATTCACATCCTTCCAAAATAAAATTCCATCAATAAGAACATAGGGAATTTATTGGAATCAAAAATAACTTTTCTTTGATTTTTGGAAGTCATAGGGGTATTCGCTAGTCTGTACGAATTAAGTCGTGTCTTAAATCCAACTATTAAAAGAAGGTGGATTGTCTAGTTAAGGTGTAGTTTGGGATTACACTATATCAAATATTAGTTTAGTAGTCTTGATGTCTATGGTTAGTTATTCACACAATTCTTTTCCTCTTACCAACTTTGTGATTATGATATCCACATCATACTTCATGGCCTTGGTGATCCATCCTACTCTTTTTTGATTATTTCCCTACTCAACATAAATTATTTGATGCTCTGATGACTCACCATTAGATGTATCTTATTGTTGGAGAGAATATTCCTAGATTTATTGAATGATTTGATTACCACATATACTTACTTCTCCATAAAACTATGATTCTCTTCATAACCTTTCAAAGACTAGTTGAAGAAAGATATTGGCTGCTCCAAATCTTCTTGATTGTGTTAAGTCAAAATTGCTAAGATACTTCTTTCCCCTCTAAATGCATAGAGGGTAAAGTCCTTCTCATAGTTTGGGATAACTAGGGTAGGGGATTGGAAAATAGCCTATTTTATGGTCTCAAAGTTTTATTTTATATTTTAAGTCTAGCTAAAAAGATTTACCTTCTTTAGCATTGTAGTAAGGGGCTTTGACAAAAAGGCATAATTGGTGTAAATATTCTCATGAAGTTGATCTTCCCAAGAAAGATTTATAGACCCTTTTTGTGACTCTTAATGTTGATATGGCTCTAACTCATTCACTATCTATTGTAATAACTTTTTTTGACACTTTGTGTCTCAGTAGCTTCCCCTTGTGTATTAAAAACATATACTTCTTTGGGTTAAGGGAAACCCCAAAATCTCTACACCTTTCAAAAATCTTTCTTAGGTGGTCTAGATGTGCATCATCATGCTTTGAGTAGACTATAATATCATCTAGATATACTGAAATTATATCATTTTTTAGACCTTTGAATACCATATCCATGGATCTTTAAAATGTTATGCCTACATTTATCAAACTAAATGGCATCTTCTTGTATACGTGCATGCCCCATTTACTAGTGAATGCAGTTTTAACTTGGTTTGATTCTTGTACTAGGCTTTGGTTATAACCTGAATAACCATCTAGAAGAGAGAAAATTTTAGATACTAATACTATCTATAAAATTTGTTTCATAGGGGGAAGAGGATATTGATATTTTAATGATGCTTTGTTCAGGTCTTTAAAGTCCATGCATAGCTAGATTTCACCATTTTTTTCTGATAGGGACCAGATTTGCTACCCAAGATGAGTGTTTGATATAAAATATTATATCATCCTCTGTAAAGTTATATTATTTTTCATCAAGGGTTCCATCTTGGGATTCATGGGCCTCTATTTTTGCCTAATGGGTTTTGTATTTGGATCTAGTTCTATAGTGTGTTGTGTTAAACTTAGATAAAATCTTATTAAGTCATGATAACTCCAAGAAAAGTTATCATCAAACTATTGACACAATGTAACAAAATCATGCTTCTCTAAAATATTACATACCTTGCCTATCTTGAAAGACTTGCCTTCTAAGAAGATGATAGGTTCATAATCTTCTTCATTAACTATAATGTTCTTCTTTTGTCTTTTTAGTTGGTCACCTGAATTGAAGATGTTTTGTAGTGTAATGAGACCCATAGGCAACTTGTTCATTTTTAGCTAAATAATCTGATCACCATATTGGTCTTGTAGCCTTAGTTGATTCCTTTTTAAAAACTCAACCTCTTCTCTCATAAAATTTATAATTTTCTTATCACTATTAAATACTTGCCAATTAGTTACATTATTGAGGACATAAGTCCTTATGATTAGCCTCACATGCTAGTTTTTCTTCTTATTTATTTGACTGGTAGGTTATACTAGGACCCCATCGAGGCCATGTGGTCAACATATTTATTCTACACCCTTAGTAGTGCTTGAATATTCAAAGCGGTGAAATATTCTAATAGGTCCCAAACCTTGTGTTTGTAAGACCTTAGCATATTGTTTTTGGTTATACTTTTTGATCTAACTTGGTGAATGATGAGCTCATTGTCACCAAATATCTACAAAATCTTGATTCTTCTATCTTTAGCTAATTGGAGGCCTCAAATCAAGGATTCATATTCAATTACATTGTTGGTATAGTTGAATTAAAGTCTAAATGAGTAAAATTAGCTCTACTTCTATGTGGAGATCAATACAATTCTTGTACCTACACCATTTTTGCTTCTTATACCATCAAAAAATAACTACCATATCCCTTGAAGGTATTTGGCTAGTTTGACTAAATTTTGGATAATTGCACCTTTTTCATGAATACAATATGTTCCTAACCCTGTTTCTTGTACATAGTTATAAGGATTGAATTATAGGGCTAATCCCCAATCATCCAAAATGAGTGTATATAATTTATTCTACATATTTCATTCTCTTGATCTATTTCTTCTTCTTCTTGATCTTTCAATGTACAATTCATTTCTATGGGAGGAACATGATTGTATGGCTCTATATGATCTTTTGTAATTGGCTCAACTCTTATTGTTACTCTAGTTCCATATCTCATTATAAGTATCATGTGAGACCAATCTATAGATAAATATCCTCCCATATTTATAGTGAAATCTCTTGAAAGATATGGAAAAGTAGGGGGAAGATCTATGATTGAAATATCTTGAGTAATTGATAGGTTTGGGAAAGCATGAATAGTGAGGTTCAATCCCTTTATGTTCCTACTATTTGAATAATAGTCCCATCTAGTTTCACTACTCCCTTATTAATAGGTGTGTATTTTATTCCTAAATCATCAACTATTTTCTTGGGCATTACTAAACTACTAGCCCCTAAATCTACCATGCAATTGTGTACCAGATGCTTCCCTATTATAAGTGAAATATAGAAAAGGGGAGGCTTAAAATTTTTGCCCATTTTATTATCATCTTGAGGCTAACATAAATTTATTTCAAGTGTAGTCCCCTTAGCTAGAACCTTTTTTGATATCTAGAAATTCTTTAGAGCCTTCTGTAGTAAGTACCTTTGTGCTGGTATAGATAGTGCTTCCCACATAATGACATTCATATTAGCCTTTTTAATTTGATTAACTATGATAAAAGGGGTATTACCAAACTTTGTTGGTGATTTTTTAGGGGATGCATCCTATTTTATTAGATTTAGAGTGGGCACCTTTATTTTGAATTAATTTGTAGGTATTAAGGATGGCCTTTGCACTATGTTTCTCTTCACTGGTTCCACTATAGATTTAGAATTTGAAGCTTGTTCTACCCTGGGGGGATGATCAGATTCTATTGTTATTTTCTTAGAACATGTATTGGTTGATATAGGACCTCCACCATTGAAAAATGCTTCATCTTGGCTTATCCCACTGAAGTTATCCTCCTGCTAGTTTAGAAGAGTTGCATCACTTTGAACAGGGTCTTGTGTTTTTTTTCAATGGGAAGTAGATTCTTCTTATTGTCCTTGTGTGCTTTTTATGCCCTGCACCATCAATGCTTGATCGATTACATCATTAGGACAAGTGTTTTGATTATGGGGTTAATTACAAGGATAACACCACTTGTACTCTTGAGCCAAATTATTTTGAATAGGGACAATGGATTTGGAATCTCCTAGTGATGGTAAAGAATAGGTGTTTGGAGGTCTTGGCTATGAATTATGTCCTTGTTATTGGTTGTTACCTTGATATGGTTTCCTATTCCTTTGGTATGTGGGGTTAGATAGTTGTAAAGGCTTGTAGTTTTGGGCTTGCTACCTTTTAATTTCCACTAACTCATTTCCAAAGCTCTTAAGTAATGAATTTACCTCATATAGATCATCTAAAGTTTCAAGAGTCAAAGTAGGTGCCTTAATCATAGTGGGAAATGGAGCAAGTGTAGGTGGGGAAATAGGGGCTATTTATGGAAATAGATGCATTAGTGGCCTTGGTGCAATTTTACTAGCTTAGATTAAATAATTTTTTGCCCTTATTGTATTATCATAAGTTATAAGAAGTGTGGTGTCACCCTTTGACTAAATCATTATGGATATATCACTATTAAGGGATTTTAGGTAATACAAGAAAGAATTATTTTTAGTGGGTTTAACCAAGACTGGGATTTTATTTTGGGTCTTCTGGAAATGGTAATTATAGTTAGTCATTTGTTCATGAGGAGCTCATTGAATAGTGGTTAACTTTTCAACCAAGGAAAGGTGGTCACTCTTTTCCTCAAAATAGGTGCACATCATAATGCCTAACTCATCCCAAACTTAGATCAAGGAGGGAGCAAGGCCTCTATACCATTGTAAAGTTTTCCCCTTGAAAGAGGAGACTAGAAGTCTGATTGCAACATTATCTTGGATCACATTATAGATTAAACAAAGGTTAGCAATATATTGTATGTCATCTAAAGTAGTGGTAAAGGTTTCACTAGTAAAATATAGTAGGATTTTTAATTCTAAGACTGGTATATCATCATGTTGGGCCAAAATGAGTGGACTACATATATTAAAAGTTATGAAATTCTGATTTTTAGCCATTATAGGAGGTATAACACTGATATGAGTTACCAAAGGGGATGCAAATAAAACCATAGGATATACCTTACACTGAGAGATGACTAATTTTGAATTCTTTTTAGATAGAAATGATAATTCTAAAAAATTAGCCCTCTTACCTTTAGTAGATGATCTTGTTTATTTATTTGGCATATGTCACATTGAAACTATGAGTCCATAAGCTAGTGGAGTTTTTAGGTGCTTTGATATTTACACAAAACTTGTATGATGCTTACTGAGAATAGCACCAACATTTGTGTAATTTTTGGGTCCCACCAGGTGTGCCAAAAACTATTATCACATAAGATTGCAATTATGTTGATCCTGTAGCTTGTTGTGCAAATGCTTAACAATATAATGGAAAAACCTCCAAAGCTATGGGACCTTGGAAATTTGAGGTTAATATTTAGAGAATGCCATCTTGCTTTCACTAAATCTAATACAAACTGATAAAATACTAGTTTTGTGGAAATCTCACTCTTTCGTGCTTTTTAAATCCTATACAAGGATTTTTGAAGAATTGAAATTTGTAGAAAATTTAAAATATGGTGATTGCACCAAATATTTTTATAGTGGGTCTTATTGATTTCTTGATAAACACAATAGAGAAAAAAATATGTTGAATTTATTTCAGCACAAACTTATGCAAATAGAAATTAGAGGCAGTATTTTAGCTATTTTTTAGAAAAGGGAAAAAGATCTTTACTCCAAAACATATTTTAAAGAGGGTAAAATACCATAGATGAATTTTCTTAAGCCTAGAATAAAAGACAAAGCTTCTATAGATAATCAACAAACTTGTACACATAGAGAGATCTCTTGAGACAAGAAAGGCAAATATTCAACTTTATTTCTCTCCAATGTTTATAGCTTGTAGTAAATACATTCAAAATGTAGAAAATATAACTAGAAACAAAATATGGTTTGGGCCATTAGGTCTACCCATTTTTATAAAAAATATGTCATAGAAGACATGTAATTGTCAAAACTTAAATGCCTAGTAAAGATTATCATGCAAATCTAAAAACCTTCATGCAAGAGAGGCAAAATCTTATATTTTTGGTGTTTTTGAACTTATGGAATGACTAGAACATGGCATGCATGAGTTGGGAGTGATCTTGGGTAGTACATGGTGTGGTATGGCATGGATGGAACTAAAGATCTTCATGTAATGTTTCCTTATCTGATGGTGGCTGAAAATAGCTCTTCATGAAAAAAACAACACCCAAAATAGAACTAGTCTTTTAAAATAAAAGATAACATTGAAAAATAATTCCAAAGTGTTTTTTCATGCAAACCCTAGTGTGCAAAACTTTAAGTGAGAATTTCACAACTTTTTAAGTCTTTATCACCTTTACCAAAATGAACCATGCAATTTACACTTCATGAATTTGCACCTTTTTAAAAATTCACATTAATCAAAATGGAAAGTGCAATTTTCACTTGTGATTTTTACAACTTTTACATTATCAAAAAATATAAAGTGCAAAAATATGTCTTTCTCTTTCTCAAAAAGAGTTATAAAAATATAATTGTACATTTGCAATTAGAACCTATAATGTATTGAAATGAAACTAAAAATGATAATAGCATTTGAAAATATTCAAAAGAGAGAAAATTAATCAATTTTCATAAATTATTCAACTTTATTATCATTATTAGACCATAGATTCTCTATATATACATCAAAGGATTTGAAAATATCTTGAATTCGCTCTACATCTAGCTCATAAGAGTAGATATTAGAGGTTGCACAATCTACCTAGACATCAAAAAATTCTCTTTTGAAAGTTATTATGCCCTAAATTTTAGTCCTCATCTTATCACTTACTTTCTCATACTTGATGACCTTGTGAATGGAACTTAGGACAAAGACTGTGTTCTTTGTAGATTCCTCAACTATTGCTTTCAAATTATTCTGAACCTGTTCTGCATGAAGGAGATTATTGGCATCATATCTACTGGTTAGTATGACATTAAGTTAATCATGCTATCACTCTCGTATAACACATCAATTTCCTTATCATGAGCCTCCTTATTTTGTTCCATAGATTCTATCAATACTCTTATCTTAAATTGTGCAAGCCTATGTAATTCCTCATGCTTAGCATCATTCTTCAATATTTTATTAGCAATGAGGGTATTCATATCAATTGATTTTATTACTGTTAATTTGGGATAATACAAATTCAAAGTCTAAATCTCTCCTTTATACTAATTAATCTATTCTTAAAAAAAAAATCTCCATGATGACTCCATAATGCTCCACCATTGCTAAAAGAATTATATTAAATTTTATGATTAGTTCTTTAGACCATTATTTTGTATCCCTTCCAATGTGAGAAATATATCAAACATAATCAATTATAGCTTGATCTAGACTGACTGGATGCACTACATATGGTTGTTGTGATATTTCACCAAGCTTTATGAATTGATTCAGTGCTTTGGTTAACTAATCTACCTTTCTTTTCAGATCATCTTTGGTGGCTTTATCATGATCAATTATCTAGAAGAGAGAGTTGATACCTATCTACACATCATGCTTGAGTCCCTCTCTTATTTTTTGACTAAGGTGTATATGAAAAACTTGATAATCTTCCTCCACAACATCCTTTTTTGATTTGTCTAGTGGGGGAATTGTAATTTCAACATACCTCTCTCCCTTATCATCATTTAATGTTCTTGAGAGGGTCTTGGGAGTGGGTTTTGATTTCTTCTTGACTTCTCACATGCTAAAGTCCAAAGTTTTGGGATCAATCATTATTTTTTATTTATTACTCACTGATTGTGCTAACCAAATAGGGGTAGCCTTTTTTTGATCTAACACTGTCATCAAAGAATCAACAATTGATGTAGCTACACTATATCATATCTTGAGTAATGAAGACTCCTAAAAAGATGATACCATTGGTTTCTCAAGAGGTTCCTATGAATATCTACTCTCATTAGTGGTTTTAAAATTAATATTTGCATCGAGTGTCTGGGTTGTTTGAACCTCTACTGATGGTATAGTGGAAATAATGGAAATGGGGGAAGTGGAGACAATGGAGGTAATTGTGCTTGTTAGGGGAGTGGAGGATAGACCAAACATAGGGGTTGTGAATTTGGGAACTGAGGGAAGGTTAGAATCTAATTCACTAAACATGTCAATTAAGTGTGTAGGACCACTTAGGGTTGGTAATGTGAAAATAGTGGGTTGAGATGAAGGGGAGATAATACTTATCCTAGGGGTTGGGATAGCCTACGAAACTATAGTCAAGATGACTGATTCCATGCTAATGTACTATTGGGTAGTGTAAGGAATTAATGGTGATGAAATGGAAGGAATTATAAATTGAATGGAAAGTGGGAGTGGATAAAATGGAGAAGGTGAAGTGAGAGGAAGGGAAAGTGGAGTGGAAACTTAAAATTCCATTGTAGGGGGACCTTGAGTGTCCACTTGACTTATTTGTGTTAATTTCACTTGGATTATTGGTGTGGATGGAATGGTAGGTGAAGTGGAGACAAGTTGAGGGGTTGATATTGGAGGTGGAGGAGCAAAAAATTATTGAATAATGGGGACTTGAGATGCTTGAGGAGTGAAGATAACTAGTGGAGGTGTTGAAATCTCTTATACAATATATATAGGAGAAAGGGGAGAAGTCGAAATAGGAGTCAAGGCTATGGGATTTAAAACTATGGATCCATATGTTGCTGTTGATGTGTCTTATACTAAAATATCAATTGGTTCATCTAGAGCTTCTCCTTATCTATTTAATTCCCCTTTCTTTGATTTTGTCTTCTTATTTTTCTTCTTAGGTTCTTTTGTCAATTTATTGGGGACCTCTTCTGAAGGAGTCATACCTCCTAATTTGATCTTCAAAAGATTCTCCACAACCCATATTATCTCCCTTATGAATTTCACACCCTTGATTCTCAACCATCCAATTATTCCATTAATCATAGGGGTTAATCTATTAAACAAAGAAAAGTATTCAAGATCTGACCACCTCATTAGTGGTAAATTTTTAGTTATGATGTATGTGAGGTAGATTATATCTACTCTAGATTTTTCATCCTCCAAGTCATTAGAGACTAGTGCTATATCATAGTCTTTTATTTATTGCAAGGACATCTTAGAATAGTCCCTCATTTTGATAATTTCTTCATTATCATAGTCTTCCTAAAAATCCTCATAATATGGCACATGTTTTTATGTTTCTAGATCTAGTGTAGTAGTAACCTTATTATATGGATCAAATTAAGGTTTATACTCTAGAGTCCTCAATGTTACTTGGCACATCTCCTCCTCCATAGTTCTAACCTTCAAGTGGGATTGGCATGTGTAACATCTAATAGACATTAGGAAATGTATCCCTACCTTATGTCTATCTAAAATAAGTTTTTACATATCCATAAGTTTCCTAACCAACTCCAATAATGCCCATTTATCACTTACATACTAGGGAAGTGTATAGGGATAACCACTAAATCTAGATGCCCTGATGTAAGAGTATGTGGGGAATTGTATGAAGAAGGAACCCCATTTGGTGGTCTCATCTTTTACCACTTGGGAGAACCTTGTTTTTCCAAGATCTTAATAAAACATGATGATGGTGATGTAGATGAAAGCATCATTAAATCTCTTAAATTTCTATCTACTAGCCTATAACATGAGATCAGGGTAGTAGTTATAGACTCTGGTTATTTATTTAAGAACTATATTGAGGCCTAGGAAGAATCTTCCTTTGGCCAAGATATAAATAATATATGATGTCATATAAAACTTATTTTTCATTTTCACCTCCATCAACTAGTTGTGGAGGGAATCACTTATTAATTAGGCCCAATGTCTGTACTATTTATTCTCTCTAATAATCCATATATATTGGTACATCTAGTCTTGATAACACTTAGTATCAAGATTTCTAGTGACTATATGTAGTAGTGTTATAGTATCTCCTACCTCCTTTATGAAATCAAATCGATACATAGTCTTAGGCAATCTAGTGGAGGAGTGCTTGGGAGTCTCGATCCATTGCTTGTTAATTATATTTTAACATCCATACCTTTTCTCTTAATAAAATTGTGTAGATTCATATGGAGTTATATCCAGATAAATCTAAAATTTAGGGATGGTAAACACTATCTTGATGAAATCAAGATTTAGATCAAGAACCTTCTCCCCTTTCTCACTGAACACTTGTCTTATATTAGGGTCATAATGGTGGGCTATTATAAGGATAAACTTAGGGCTTCTAATATATAGAGAGAAGGCTTTAATTTTTGGTAAACCAAACTCATAGATACTCTAGATCCAATCACTTTTCAAATCTACACCTATCCTAGCCCAAAAATCTCCTAGGTCAATGTGACCTAAATCTTTGTCTTTTATTTCTACCATATTAGACTCCAAACAAGAAGTCACTCTAGGTCCCATAGATTTGAACTTAATTTCCTTGAGAGGCATGAAAAGTTAGAGATATTTTTTTAACAAACTAACTATGAAAGTTGGTAGGACCTGTAGGTGTCTAGATAACATATATTATTTGGTGGCACTTGGAGGTGATGGAAGCACATCTAGTGTCCACAATGCTTGAAGGATTTGAGATCTATGATGGAAGTGGGAGGTGATTTAGGTATGTCTACTCTCTATGGTGCACTAGGAGTTGGTGGGGGTCAAAGGTGCTTAAGGCATGTTAGATCTCTGTTGGAAGTGGAAGGTGCTTAAAGCATGCCCACTCTTCATGAAGGCTTAGAGCCTTACAATATTCTTAGGTGCCTGAGGTAGGTCTAGTGTATATGGGGATGTTGGGGGAATATTTGGAAGGAATATTCACTATTTTTAAATTAAAGGTATATTCTTGATAATATTTTCATGAGGAAGCCTTGATTTTGAATGCAAAATCTTGGAGGGAAAAATGAGGGGTTTTCTCAGATAATTATGTATGTAAGATTTGAATAATCCTTGAGATGAGTTTTCAAGAATAGAAACCTTAGTTTGCCTTGGACTACCTTATATTGATTAGACACATGATTTCAAACAAAATTACCCTCTAATTAACTTGAATTGAAACCTTAAACTAGACTTTTTCAATAAAAACCTAAATTTGTAAAGAAAACCCTTCAAAAAACTATAAATAACTCTAAAGCTTTAAAGGAATGAAACTTGAAGTAAAATGACATAAGGAAAGCACCATTTTATAGGTGGAGGTGATGTGGTTTAAAGTTTTTAAGTCATGGCTTGAAGTAAAGTTTTGTATTTGCATGTGGCTCAAGGTTCAATGCTAAGGACATGAATAACTATATCTCTAAAATGTAATTAACAACTTTAAAAAATGATAACCCTTTATAAAAGGACTCATATTTTATAGGAAATCCTACAATTAATGTGAGATTAGGTGGTTGGTGGTGGAGGTTGGACTTTTTTGGAGTAGGTCCACTCTCTGTAGGAAGATTGGATTTGTTAGGAAGTGGGACTTGATATGCACTTTACACATTTAAAAATGTGCAATGTTTACTTCAAGTTCTATATTCTATGGGAAGGTGTTTGGTGAATTGGTAGAAGTTAGACTTGCTTGAATCAGGTTCACTCTCTATGGATTGGAAGATTTGGTTCAGTGGAAGATGGAACCCATGGGTCACTTTACACATTTGGAACATGTAAACTGTACTCAAGGTTTTGGGTTCTATGGAAGGGGGCTATTAAGGGTTTGGTAAGATCTAGAGCCCATTGTGCACTTTACATGTGTGAAAACATATAAAGTACATGTCAAGTTATGTATTCTATCAGATGGGTGCATGGAAAGATTCAGATCCCACCATGTATTTTACAAATTTGAGGATATGCAAAGTACATGGTGAGTTTTAGATTATGCATTTTTTTGGGTATGGATGTTTTATAGGATCTAGAACTTGTGAAGCAATTTTCACAAGTGAAAATTGCATCTAGAGTTATGGATTCTATAAGGTGAAGGAAAAAATGAGTTTTTATTTAAAGATTTGGAGATCCCCTTTATTTTTTAGTAAAAACCCTAAGTCTTTTTAAAAAAAATCATTTTTTCCTTCACCTTATAGAATCCATAACTCCAGATGCAATTTTCACTTGTGAAAATTGCTTCATAGGTTCTAGATCCTATAAAACACTCATACCCAAAAAAATGCATAATCTAAAACTCACCATGTACTTTGCACATCCTCAAATGTGTAAAATACATGGTGGGATCTGAATCTTTCCATGCACCCATCTGATAGAATACATAACTTGACATGTACTTTATATGTTTTCACACATGTAAAGTGCACAATGGGCTCTAGATCTTACCAAACCTTTAATACCCCCCCTTCCATAGAACCCAAAACCTTGAGTGCAGTTTGCATGTTCCAAATGTGTTATATATAATGATATTTTTGGGACAAAAATCTTAATAAAACCTAAGGTGTTATAAGTAATGTGTTAAAACCTATTATATAATCAACCAAAGGTTTTATCAAGATTTTTGGGATAAAAATATTGATAAAACCTTTGGTTGATTACATAATAGGTTTTAACACATGTTAAAAACATGAATCAATACAAAAACACCTCATAAGCCTTATTCCTCCTTTAGGTCTCATTGAGACCTAATTGCATTAGGCCTTCTTATCAACATGTTATCATTTGATCCCTTGGAAAACATTATATCTCCATACATGGCACAAAAATTTCACATAACATCGAAATAGATCTTAGCCAACATAATCTAATCTCCATAACACATTTTAGGTTCAATCCCTACATGAAACCCCTTAATATTACTCAGTCCTATTAGGCCTATGTATACCAAAAAGTTTGCCTTCTATAATGAAGTTCAAAAACATTTAATCCACTTAAACATGATAAAAAAATACATAAACAAAATCTACATGACCTCAAGGTTATTACCAAATACATGAGATACTTTCACTCAAATTTTAAGGCTTCAAGATCAACTCATCAAAAAACTCACTCAGAACTACTAGAATACTCAAAACATAGTCATGTAACATTTGATGTCCAATACCTGTAAGAATGCTTTAAAAGAAGCTTGATGCATTAAAAATATTATATGACATATTTAGAACATCCTTAAACACAAAAATCACATGGTCTAATATCAAAATATGGTCTTTTAGACCAATATCATGACCTTATATCTCACAGACCAAGCAGAAGTAGACAAGCCTTTTTGGATTCAACATTTTCCTCTCTTTTCTTAACCTCCAAATACTATTTAAAGAATTAACATGACATAAAAGTATTGAAAAACATCTCTATGCAATTAGTTTCATCATTATACCATGAAAACACAATCAAATTCATCTTCTCATCTCTGTATTAATTTTTCACTATTTGCTTCATTAGGCTTATCAACAAATAGCCTACTTGGATAACCAAATTTGAAAACCTAAAGCCTAGAACCTATCCATAAACCATCATGGACATGAAATATGAGTATCTAACTTCTTCCTCCATCAATTTAGCTACTTTAACCAAGTCAACTTTTGACTTCAATAAATTCTTCACAAATAAGCCCTTTCCTATAGGGTCTTCTCACTCACCTGACAACTCAATACCACTTAGAGGTTATTGATAGAGTCCACTACAAGATCCAATAGTTTTATTGATCATTTCAATCCATTCTAAGCTGATTTAAATAAGATCTTTCACATTGGGTCCTTATTAGGGTTTTAGAAAGGTTTAACATAAGTTTAGGTGTTAATAATTATTCATAAAGGACTACCCCTTACATCCAAAACCAATGAATATATATATATATATATATATATATATTATCTATGACCCTTACCTATCTCTCTTTAATAATTCAAATTACTATGTAGAGGCTACACATGCCAACAAATGCTTGAAAGTCCTTCTTGGGTTTGTATACCTTCATTCAATGCACTCGAGAGACCTTAAAACCACTTTCCATGCCTTTTATTATAAACAATAACCTCATAATTCATGATCACTCATAAAACAACTTGAATTACCTCTATCCATTCTCTCATTCACACATTCACCTTGAAATCTAATCCTCATGCCTCATTAGGTTAGGTAGGGCTAAATAATGGTCTAGATATATACCAATACTAAAGAACCTACCTTCAAAGACTCACTTTAAAACAATTCTAAGTTCATCCACACCTTATTATCATTCTCACATAACCTTCACAACCTATCACATGCCTGAGCTCACTCACCTCATCATGTCATCAACTCATACCTTCATCATGCCATGACTAGGTTCAAGCTTCCAATGAATTTGACACCTTGACCTATTGTTTCCATGCCATGAACTCAACAAAACATCAAAAAATTAGACATAATATATCATAACACACTCATTTAATTTAACATTCTCTTTTTGATGACAATAATATTCCATAGCCTCATATATACCTAAAACCACATGACCAATCTTCATATGACTTGAAATCTCTCTTCCATGCACCTAAACACTTTTGACACCAAAAATCACAAGATGAAACATTAATGATAACATAAACCTTGATCACTAATTACCTTTGACAACATCATGCTGCAAACTAAGAACACACTCTCAATAGACTACTCATATCCACAATACTCACTCACAAATCAACACTCTCTTTATGTGCCACTACCATGCTCAAGCACTTGACCAAATAGATCTTGGACATAAATGAGAATTATGCCTTTTAATGGTGAACCATTTTGACATTAATGACAAAAACATTCCAACAAACTCCCTCTTTGTCATTGATGGCAAACACATTACAATCTAAAATCACTTTAAAATGGTACTTTTCCCATCTACTCATTCTTCCCCTTTTAACATTAATGATAAAGGGTCTTCCAAAAACTACCATCTAATCCTTGGACTTGAATTTCAATAAACAACATAATGAAATGATAACAAAAACTCACCTTAGGCTCATACTATTTGTTATAGACAACTTCTAGAATACTTGAACTATACCTAAAGAAAACATGCTTCTTATGACTTATACATCACTATCTTGACACTTCACAACACAAAGATATAAATCTCCCCCTAACTCCATAATCTTCTCTTGAGTCACAAGATGGAAAACACTCTCAAAAACATCTCTAAATAGGCTACTTCTCACCATTCTAAACTTCCTCCCATAACTTAGCTCTTTTCTCAAACTAGCCTTTTCTCAACTGATTCCCTCTTTGACATTCAAGATAAAGAGACACTCATAACATCTGGAATCACACCTTTTACAATAACAACTGAACAAGAAGAATCATGAGAATATTATGAAGCATTTCCAAAACATTCTCCCCATATCCCCATGTATATCTTCTTCTAATGAATTTAAATACACATGAACACTCACCTTATCCTTGATATGACTCATATAGATCAAACTCTTGATCACTCACTAGGTTACCCCACTTATGACATAAAATGAATAATTAAGGACTCCTCCTTTGTCTTAATATATTATGCTCATCACTTGAGTCATTAGGACTCTCAAACCATCCTCAACTTCCTTTAATCATCTTGATACTAATACCAATTCTCAACACAAATCAAACTATCAACTTTTATAAACACATAAATTTTTTTTGCTTACCTCTCATATACCAATCAACTACACAATCTTTCATCATGATTCTAGATTTGTCAACAACATCCAAATTGTCTCTATGGCCATATTAATCTTGTAGACCAATTCATATTCCATGTCTCTTGACATAATACTTTGATTAGACTTGCATTCTATACCATGACTTCTCATGAACCGATCTCTAAAATCAGTACTTATACTAACAAAAAACTCCTTTCACCTTGTCATATACATACAAGCTAAAAATAAAATAAATCATACCTTACAACATAGACAACCTAGAATCCTATAAAGATGAATCCTTATTTGACTACAACCTCATGCTTCTATTGATAGAAGAGTGTCTCCATGAATCCTAATGAAGTCACCCCTTTCCATAGGGCTCTCAAAACATCATGAACTCAAGAGATTCCAAGATCTCCAAACCACTCTTTTTATCCATCTTACAATTATGAGACTAATAGTCCCTCCTTAGAATCCATTTAGGCTTTACTAAATCATTCAACTCATCCACCTTGTCACCCTTAATCTTCTCTTTGACTGTGTTGTCAATATATGTAGATAATGAGTGTTCATGACAATCATTCACTTCTTATCTTTGATCTACTTTATCAAATAATCCATCTTGACTCTTGGGCTCAATATGATTAGTTATAACTTTATTTGGCTTCCATACTAATGTTTGACCCTTCTTATGCACTCTAGGAGCTCCATATACCTTTTTAAGTCTTGAGAGACTTATAAATCTATTAGAATATAATATTAAAATGTGTCCCATATTATGATAATTGTAAAAAACAATATTAGTATACTTACGTCTTGATTGATCACTCCTCACATAGTCCCATAATAACTAATCCCTTGAGACCATTCTACAATCACTTTATCAATGCCCAAAGATATGACAAGTAAAACAATAACCATGGAAAGAATTGGAGTACCTCATTACATTGGGCTACCTGATTGGTTTATTCATGTTGAATTTCATGTTGGTACTCTTGACTTGATGATGATCACTTTGAGTCTCATATTTGAGAGTTTTTGCATAGGTCTTTGAGGTCTGACTCTCCTTGTTCTATTTTTGGTCTTATTTGAATCTAAGACCTATCTTATCTTGTGGAGACCTTTGAATACTCAAAATAAAACTAATAACTTTAGTACTATTTTTAAATTTCTAATGTGTCTTTAACTTGACTATTTCTTGATCTAATTTTACCTTCAAGAAATCCATATCTATTCTAAACTTGGTGCATTACTCCTCATTGGTCTTAAGAATTATAGAGATAATCTCAATATAAGTTTATAACTATTTGATGATCTCTTAATGTTTTTTAGTGTTGTTACTTAGTCTCTCTTCAAAGAGAGTGATTTGATCCTCATAACTCTTAACCAATGATCTCAATTTTTGGTTCTTCCTTCTTTGAAACTTCAAATCTTGTAGAGCACTCACCAATTCTACTTCAAGTTTCACTTCAACCTATTCTTCATATGATTCTTCATCATCCATAAGAATTTTCTCGTTTAAACATCCCTCATTATTTGTTTCTATATCCATAAATAAGGTTTCATTATTATCATGATCATTACTATCATCATCACTATCATATGTACTTGTGTCACTTACATCAGATGAACTACTATCTTCTTTGGTATATAAACTTCTCTTGTTCTTGAATGACTCTTTCTTGCCTTCATACTTCCAAAAACCCATTTTGATCTTGTTAGGATTATAGATATTTTTATCATTATCATGTTATTCATCATGATTAGTCTTATCCTTGTTTAGATATTTAGAGGAAAAATACAAATCTTACCATAGTTAAAACATTTGAATGGAAATTTGCTTTTATACTTACCTGATCCCTTTATTATTTTTATTACAAACATGGATTATATCTTGTCATCATCAATGTTTATGTCAACATCATCCTTGACCTTATTATTTTGTGATTTTTTGCTAGATTTGAATGTATCTTCCTTCTTGAAAGGTCTTCCATCACTTGTTCTCATTTCATAGGTAGTCAAGATGCCATGAAGCTCATCCATCTGTAGTATGTTAAGATATTTGATATCTTCCATAAAATACACCTTTGAATCAAAATTAGATGTTAGGGATATTAATAACTTTTTAACTACAATTTATTCTTCCAGCTTCTCCTCTAGACCTCTGATGACATTTACCACTTCTTTTACTCTTAAAAAATAAGATGCAATGTTTCCATCCTCCTTCATTCTCAAACTTTCAAACTACCTTTAGTGGGTTGAAATTTTTTCCAAATTGACTTTGGTGTCTCATTCATAAGTAACTTGACAATTTTCCCAAATCCATTTTGTTGTATCATAGTGCATGACCTTTAAAAATTTTATCCCAGAATGGCATTCTTTTCTTTAGAGTTGTTCTCACTTACCTTCTTGCCTATTGCATTAGTTGGTGGTGTAGAAAGTGGAGTGAATCCATCAAAAATAGATTTCCATATGTCACAACTAAACGTAGTTCTTCATTTGGATGATCCAAAATGCATAGTTAGTCCCATTAAAGAGAGGAGCCTTATTGGTTGAGAAACCTCTTTGTACTTGTTGACTAGACATGCTTGTGCTTCAAGGATTTCCTTCAATCTATTAGGCCTACTTAAAAGGACCAATATATAATACCAATTATTAGAATCAAAATTATTTAGAGGGGATGGTTGAATCAATCTTTAAAAACTTTTAGTCAATTACCATTAAACATTCATGAATCATTCAATGTAACTTAGTGATCTAATAATGCATTAAGAACCAATCACATGAGAATGAAATAAGATAACACATCACATATGCGGAAAAACCTCATGGGGAATAAAAACCATTGAAATAAATCTTTGAAAAACTATCCTATAATATGATTTATCAAATTTAGTTGAACAACAACCTAACATGGAGCAACAATCCCAAATTTATCAAACACCCACTTAATAGGAGCTACAACCCCCTATGACTAAGCACCAACTCAATAAAAGGACATTTATGTAAGTAATAAACTATAAGGTAGATAAAAATCCATCTTGACCAAGAAACAACTCATCTAAGACCAATTTTACAAGCATCAATCTGCAAGGAAGCTTCAACTCCCTCTTTGACCAAGCACCAACTCAACTAAACACACTTTTTTCTTCTACTCTTTTTCTCAGCTATATATTTGATCTATCTAAAATATATCCAATATCATAGATCAATAAAAATATATGATTTGACTCTAATATCCTATCAACATATGATGATAACTCATTCAACTCTACTCCACTTGATCTCCCCCAAAATGCCTCTAGGCTTCTTCGATCAACTATCCCTCTTCAAGATTGAATAGGTTATATAATTTTGATCTCCAATTGTAGAACACCTATATGATTTTAATTAAATGATTCTCTATTATCTCGTAATGTTTTACAACATGATACCCAATATCCTTATACTCATTTATTTATAAATACATTTTTTGTTCTCTACATGTACAAATAGGCTTAAAATGCCTTACTTATATACAAGACTCTTACTCACACACTTCTTGGTCAGACACACACACTCACCACCTTTGGTTTATTAAAAAATAGGCCTTAAATTTTTTTAAAAACATGAATCAATAATAATTAGTCATCTAAAACACCTCATAAGCCTTATACCTCCTTTAGGTCTCATGGAGACCTAATTGCATTAGGTCTTCTAATCAACATGTTACCATTTGATCCATTGGAAAACATTAAATATATATACAAAAAACAAAAAATTCATATATCATCCAAATATATTTTATCCAGTATCCTCTAAGCTTCATAACATATTTCAGGTCCAACCCCTTCATGAAACCCCTCAATAGTACTTAGTCTTGTTAGGCCTGTGTACACCAAAAAGTCTACCTTTCAATAATGAAGATAAAACACACTTAAGCCACTCAAAATTGATAAAAAAATACATATATAAAATATACATGAACTCAATTTTATTAAAAAATGGATTAGATACTTTCACTTAGAGCTTAAGGCTTCAAGATCAACTCATCAAAACACTCACTCAAAATTGCTAGAATACAAAAAACATAGTCATGAAACATTTGACCTGCAATACATGTATGAAAATTTAAAAGACTCTTAACACATTAAAAATATTATATGAAATATTTATAACATCCTAAAACATAAAAATCATATGGTCTAATAGCAAAATATTGGTCTTTCAGTCCAATCTCATGACCTTATATCTCACAGACCAAGCTGAACCAAACAAGCCATTTTGGCTTCAAAATTTTCATCTCTTTTCCTAACCACCAAAGATTATTAAGAATTTTTATCATGAAATAAAAGTCCTAAAAAAAAATCCATGTACTTGGTTTTGATCATTATACCATGGAAAGACACTTAAATTCATGTTCTCATCTCTGCCTAGGTTTTGCACTGTTTGCTTCATTAGCCCTGTCAGTGGCTAGCCTACTTAGATCACCAAATTTGAATAGATAAAGCATAGAATATATCCATAAACCATAATGGACATGAAATATGAGTATATAAGTTCTTCCTCCATCAATTTGGTGACTTTTACCAAGTCAACTTTTGACTGCTACTATAAATTCTTAATAAACAAGCCCTTTCCTATAGGGTCTTCTCACTCACATGACAAATAAATACCACATATAGGTTATTAAGAGAGTAAAATACAATATAAAATAGTTTTATTGATCATTTTAATCCATTATAATTTTATTTTAACAATATATTTCATATTGGGACCTTATTAGGGTTTTAGAGAGGTTTAATATAGGTTTTGGTATTAACAATTGTTCATAAAGGACTACCCCTTAAATCCAAAACCATTACATGTAGATATTATATAGTACCCATACCCATATCTCCTTAATTTCTTAGGTTCCCATGTAGAGGTTTCATGTACCAATGAACACTTGAAAGTCCTCGAATTTACATACCTTCATTCTATGCACTTGAGAGACCTCAAAACCACTTTTCATGCCTTTTCCTAAAAACCATAACCTCATACTTCATGATCATATTTAAAAAGATTTAATTAAATATATCCATGATCTCATTTACACATTCACCTTGAAATATGATCCTCATGCCTCATTAGGCTAGATAGGGCTAAAGAATGGTCTAGGTGCAAACCAAGAATAAAGAACCTACCTTTAAAGGCTAAATTTGAAACACTTATAAGTGAATCCACACCTTATTATAATTCTCACACAATCTTCAAAACCTCTCACATGACTAAGTTCACTCACCTCATCATGCCACCAACTCATACCTTCACCATGCCATGACTAAACTCAAGCATCCAATGTACTTGACTCCTTGACCTGTGCCTTCCATGTCATGACCTCAAAAAAAAATCAAACAAGAAAAAATAAGATATAAAAACACACTAATATCACTAAAACATTATATTTTTAATGAAAAAAATATTCCAAAGCCTCAAACAGACCTAAAACCACATGACCAAACTTTAGATGACTTGACATCTCTCTTCCATGCACCTAAACACTTTTCACACCAAACCTCACAAGATGTAAAATTAATAAACACATCAACCTTGATCACTAATTACCTTTGAAAACATCATGATGCCAACTTAGAATAAACTCTCAATAGGATACTCATATCCATAATACTCACTCACTAATCAACACTATCTTCATGCCACTACTATGCTCAAGCACTTAACCAAACAAACCTTTGACATCAATGACCATTATCCCTTCACATGATGCACCATTTTGACATCAATGAAAACAACATGCTAACACCAAGACCATGCTAGACAAAGGCTTATAAAAAGGTACATTATTTAGGCTCCTAGGGAAATAGTTGGGAATGTTTAGAGTGTAGCCAAGAAATTATACAATATCTTAAACAAAATAAGGACTTACAAGGGTAAGTTTATCCACATTAAGGAAAGGTTTTAACCTTTTACAATAAATTGAAAGAATTAGAAAAGAGGATTATTTTTTTGGTATCTTATACAAGGAATGGTGCCTAAAATCATTTGAATCTAATTATTGATCAAGAATTTATGTGGGCTTTAAATTATGTAATTTCTAAGAGAGATAGTGCCTTTAATTGGCACCATGAAATAAAGGATTTGATAGCCTAGTTTGTGAGTTAAAAAAGGGAGACCATATAAATTTTGATATATATGAGGGTTACAAGTGTGATTACCTATACAAGGTAATTAGTAAATAAGCCCAATTTTTAAGGATTACTTAGAGCCACTAGATAAGCATTCAAGGCTGAGATAGAGGGCACAATATATAAGCCCAATTAAGAAAATTTTTAGCCTATAAATTTTGAAAATGACAAGTTAACTAAGGCAGAGGAATAAAGATTCAAATTTAGATCCTTAAAATTTGAGCATAAGAGACTGATGGATGAAATCATGTAGATATTTAAGCCACCTCTACTCAATTTTAGTATCATTAATGTTGATTTTGACACTACCTATGCATTATACAAGCAACTCAAGGCTACTGAGGAGTTTGTTATTACAATACAAAATAAATTATTAGTTCCTCCTTCAAGCACTCATCCTTAAGTGTAAGTTTAGATAGTGGTGCATTTTTCCTACTGTGTCCACTTTGATTGACTCTTCATATTCAAGCCTCATACCTTTTTACAAATACACCATGTATGTAACTATCCTCCTATTCTAGTAGTGCCAAGTTGGCACCATATATATATATATATATATATATATATGTATATATGAATCTATTGTAATGTAACAATATTTGTGTGTTTATTCTATTTTTATACTCCTCTTTAGGTGGATTTATCTTGATAGGATATTCCTTAGATGGCGGGCTTCTTCATGGGCTGCCTCTTGGACTATTGGTATTTAAACAATTCTTTCATCTACTACTTCCTTTGTGGGTGCTTTAATAAATTATTTCTTTCTTATGGATATTTATTCCTTCTTGGAGGGATACTTTCAAAGCTTTAGATGGACTTGTGGTCAAAGTTTACAATATTTATCAACCCAATGGCCACTCATGTTGATATGCGTGCAATAATTCTTGTCTATTTTCATGGACAACAAATCCTTCTATTATCCATATTTTAAATTGGGGAGTGGTGTTTACAATGAGTCTCATTCTTATTGAAGGACATGAAATTTCTATATATGGACTTTATCTTCCAAAACATGGCCAAATAATGGTTATACAATCCATAAAAATTACATGGATACATATAACATAATCTATGTTTCAAAGACAATCCTCATAATTGAAGAAAACATTGGAGTACTTATACTTGCCATACCTTTTATGGTTGTCATTTTTGAAAATATTATAAGAGTAAAATATTTTACCTCCTCTTTTGGAATGTTCATCTCTTCTTGGAGATTTTTCCATTATTTATAGATGTTTTTCCCATAATTGAAATGTTGTCCCCTTTTTGATTCCAAATTTCCCTTACTCTCACCATCATGGAGATGATGTTTTTGTAGTGACCTAGGATATTATATTAAATATTCTCTTACTTCAATTGTCTAAGAGCATTATCTAACTTGTCCTTTTCCATTAACATATCCAAAACCTACATAACAAAGTATTTGCTCAACTTATATGGGATTAGTCATTCATCATCCATTGATTCTAAGTCCCTTTCCATAGAAACCCATATTGATTATCAACTTAGAACCAAATACCATGATTATGCTTCTCAAATTGACCAAAATAAGAATCTACATATTTATGGGAAGAAAAAAAATTAGAAACTTTTTTTGTTCATCAAATGAAGAGTTAAAAGGTTTAGAGCGAAATGGATGAGCTTTAGGAGGTTCATCTCTTTTACCCTTAACACTAGTGGATGGTTTTTTTTGTTGTTTACCTTAGTTTTTACCTTATAGTCTTATTTTCCTTTTGTGATACAACTATTCCACCATGATATTCATCTTCAAAAAGGCTTGATAGAAGGACATCTTTGATTCAAATTCTCTCTAGAGAGATCCCATGGCTTGATTTCCATGCTTTGAAATAATTTTGGGTTATACTCTTCAAGTCATGTTTCACGATGATTTATTTTAAACCTTATTATCATGAAAAATGGAATCTTAAAAATCCAAAAAAACACATTAAAATATCCCTGATTAGCTATTATGATACCAAAATTGATCTAAAAATAGGCCTAACAAAATTGACTCATTTTTCTCCAAAAATTAGATACTTTTTAAATTTTATCATTTTCATAAAAGTCATAAAAGTTTGCTTAATAATTAAAGTCAACATTAAAAATTAATAATAAACAAAAAATAAGTAATAAATTTGAGACAAACGCAAACCAACTGATAATAGAGTTCATCCCTGAATGACTATGTCTCTAGGTCCATTTAATCGACAAACTATTTCATTAATTCTCATTTAAAAAAGGGAAAGAATCTCTCATTAAGGTCTCAAAATCCATTCTCTCCCAATAAGGGGTAGTAAATATTATCCCAAATGGGGCCACTCTCCCAAAAAGGGGTTACATATTATCCTAAATTAGGGCTTAAAAAATCTCCCTCCAAGGGGCTATCTCCTTTACAAAGGTATTCTCCTTTTATAAAAAGGGATAAAACATTCTCTTAATAAGGGGATATTTCTCTCCTTTGTAATGGAAAAATTACTCTGATATATTGACTATACAATATCTACGATTGAATGCTCAAGTTCCTGAGTTGGAATCATAAAGACAAGGATTAAAATTCACTTAAATGTTCAAGTTTAAAGCTTCCCAAAATTCACATCAAGCTTCTATGTGTTTAAATGTATATGGTGAGGGGCCTTTTATAGTGTTTTTGGGTCCTAATTTTAAAGATTTCCACATTATCCTTTTATTTAATTTTCTTCCCACCAAAAATCTCATTTTATGGGGATAAAAACAAAAAATAGTCTTTTGATAAGGCTTAACCAAAATTTATGGGATATTATCCCATTTAAGGCTTATCCATATCCCATTCATATCCCATATTAAATATATTATCCCACATAACATTTTTTTAAGGATTATTCATTTTATTATCTTATTTGGGTAAATAAAACCTTAGATGGGAATTTAATCCATGTTTGTGAGGATGAGAATGACATAGGTTTTTTACATCCTTATAAACTCATTTTTTAAAGCATATTTTATGTGGTAAATATTAATTGTTTTCATGGTGAGTTGGCTCGGTCATGATCTCGTCTATGTGATGATGATGACAAGGTGGTCAGGTTACCCTCATGATAAAAAGTGGACCCCATATTCGACTATCAAAGATAAAAAGAGAAAAAATAAAACCAATTTAATTTTACATGATAAAAATGCCATGTATTTTATATCACCATGTGTCACACTACCATTGGTCAATGTCCACACACTATACCCTTTTTTTACTACTTGTCATAATTTGTCACATAACTTCAAACAACCATATCTTTTGTTCCCTTTGTCAAAATGAATCCATTCAAAAAGGGTTGGAAACATATTGATGAGATATACATTGTGAGGATAATTTCATAAATTTTGTAGACCATATGAAGGTTTATAAAGTGGATATCCTCTTGGATCACACCTTTCTTCTAAAAAAACTTTTGATTCACCAAAAGTTTCCATTCTTAAAAATTCACTAAAGGTATAACTCTCTCATTTTTTGGCTTCTTATCTTTTATGTCAAGCATAACCTCTTCCTAAAAAATATTCAAGTAATCATGAACAAAACATCAAGATAAGGAACTTGATTATTATCACCTTAATTCATGATCATTAACAACTATATCTCCTAATTATGGGGCTATACTTTGTAGAGGAACTCTCAAGTTCACTTGCTATCTATCTCTTGTATTCACCTGCTCTTCTCCCTTATAATGGGGATATAATCTATAGATTATCAAAAAAATATGGGATATATCTCCCTTGAAATAGGGTTTCAATCTATAAATTCTCCCAAAATAGGGGCTATCTCTTGGAATATGCCAACATGTATGGTAGTACTTCACTTCACTCTCTCTTAGAGGTTGACTACCCAAATTAGATTATATAAATGATCATTATGAAGAGTTTTCATGACTCCATTTCATCTCTACTAAATAACATTTACACTCTTTATTTTTTATATTCTCCTTGGTGGTTTTTCTTAACCCATTCACTACACTACATGTAGGTTAAGGTGAAGCTCTCCCATTTAGGATATGTTATTACGTTATCCTTTCTGCTCAACATTCTCAACAAGGGAAGAAAATTTACATTGCATAATAAGTGATGTTATAATAGGTCACCACTTGTATAATTTTACCTTATAGGGGTCTTACATTAAATATATATTTATTACAAACATTTCCCAATCTAATGTCTTAAAAATGTGCATACATTAAATTGCACATGCATACATTTAAAAGAAACACATTTTAATGAAATATAATTAGATGTCAACATACATCCATATAAAAATAATTATTTTATTAAGTGATATTCACCATTGAATCACCTTTCATGTTGATGCCAATTTATCTCCCTCTTTGAAGAACACGTCGGCTCATGTACATGCTAATGATGCTTATCAACATGTCTACTATTGTCATACCCAAAAAATAGATTTAGAGAACCTTTGATTGGATTTATATCTCAATGGAGTGCCTATCTACCCATATTGACAAATTCTACAAGAAGTGGTATATAAAATAAACATGAAAATACAAAATAAACAATGATACAACCTCTCATAATAGGTTGCTCAAGATGTGCTTCTCGTCCTGAATGGATGCTCCAATTTCACTCTTAATGAGTGATCTAGATCCACACTTGATCATATGAAAAATATTAGTTTATTTAATGCTTATTCAATAACAGAAACATAAAAAGTGATTTGTAGGTATTTTAAGCATGCTAAATAAAACTTAGTTATGAAAATATGGTATCCATTTCTTAATGATCCAATATAATGGATGATCCTCTTTTGGAAGCTTCCTTTTGATAGGATCTTCATTGAATAGCGGGGATTATTCATGGGATACCTCTTGGACTATTTTTTCTTGACCAAATATTTAATCTAATACCTCTTTCTTTCTGGATTCTTTCACAAATTCCTCCTTGATTATGGATTCTTCTTCCTTTTTTGAGGGCTCCTTGTAAATATTTAGATAGACTTGTGGATGAAGTTTCTAACATTTATCAACCCAATGACCACTCATGTTGCAATGAATACAATAATTCTTGCCCATTTTCTTGGAAAATAAACCCTTCTTTCTATTCTCCAAATTTTGACTTGGATAGTGGTATTTATAATGAGTCTCCTTCTTTTTGAAGGACATGATCTTTCTCGATATTGACTTTGTCATCTAAAACCTAGCCACATAATGGTTATTCAATCCATAAAAAGGACATAGATACTTATACCACAATGTCTATGTTTCAAATACAATCTCCTCATAATTGAATCAAACATTAGACTACTTATACTTTCCATACCTTTTAGGAATATCATTTGTGCAAGTATGATAAAAGGAAAATATTTTCCTCCTCCTTTGAAATGTTCATCTCTTCTTGGAAATGATTTGCATTCTTTTTTTATGCTTTTCCCATAATTGAAAGGCTATCCCCTTCCTAATTTAGACTTGCCCTTACTATCACCATCATAGAGAGGATGTTTTTGTAGTGAATTTGGACCTTCTCTTTAAGCTTCTCTTGCTTCAACTATCTTGGAGAATTATTCAACTTCTTATTTTTCACTAACATATCCTAAACTTACATAACAAGGTATTTTATCAACCTATATGGGATTAGTCATTCATTGGCCATTGATGTTAAGGACCTTTACATCAAAACCCATCTTGATTAGAAACTTAGAGCCAAATCCATGAGTATGATTCTCAAATTGACCAAAATAAGCATCTGCATATTGATGGAAAGAAAAATAATCAAATTTTTGTGTTCATCAAAATAAGGGTTAAAAGGTTTAGAAGGAGATAGATGAGATTTAGGAGGTTCATCTCCTTTACTCTTACCATTGGTGGATGGTTCTTATTCTTTTTTACCTTTGTTTTTTCCTTCAAGCCTCATCTTCCTCTGATGATAAAACTCTTCCACCATGCTATTCATCTCAATAAAGGCTTGATGGAAGGCCATCTCTAATTTAAATTCTTTCCAGAGAGATCTCATGGCTTGACTTGCATGTTTTGCACCCATTTTTGGGTTATACTCTTCAAGCGATCCTTCACCATGCTTGTTTTTAAACCTAGTTATCATGAAATAAGGAAACTTGGAAATCCAAAAACCACATTAAAATATACTTGATCAACTACTTTGATACCAAACTTGATTTAAAAATGGTCCTAATAAAATGGACTTAGTTTTCTTGAAAAATAAGAAACTTCATAAATTTTCTCATTTTTCATATAAGTCATAAAAATTGGCTTAGAATTTAAATCAATGTTAAAAATTGATAATAAATAAAAATAATAATTAATAAAATTGAGAAAAATGTAAACTAGTAGATAATGGAGTTCATCCTTGATGGACTACATCTCTGGGTCCATTTAATTGATGAAACATTTCATTAATTCTCCTTTAAAAAGGGGAAAAAATCTCTCATTAAGGGGCTCAAAATCCATTCTCTACCAATAAGGGGCTGCAAATATTCTCCCAATAGGGGCCACTCTACCAAAAAGGGGTTACATTTTCTCCCAAAATGGGGCTTACAAAATCTCCTTCCAAGGGGTTATCTCCTTTACAAAGGGCTTCTCCTTTTATAATAAGGGATAAAAAATTATCCAAATAAGGGGATGGCTCTCTCCTTTACAAGGGAAAAATTACTCTGATATATGGACTATACAATATCCAAAATTAAATTCTCAAGTTCCCAAGCTTGAATCATAAACACAAGTCTTAAAAATCACTTGAATGCTCAAGATTCAAGCTTCCCAAGCTTCACATCAAGATTTTGTGTGTTCAAATGCATATGGTAAGGGGCCTTTTATAGTGTTTTTGGGCCATAATTTTAAGTATTTCCTTATTATCCTTTTATTTATTTTTTCCACCAAAAATCCCATAATATGGGGATAAAAACAAAAAATAGCCTTTTGATAAGGCTTAACCAAATTTTATGGGATATTATCCCATTTAAGTCTTATCCATATCCCATTTAAATCCCATATTAAGGATATTATCCAACATATCTTTTTACTAAAGATTATTCAATTTTTTTTGTCTTATATGGGTAAATTAAACCTTGGATGGGAATTTAATCCCACATTTTTGGGGATGAGGATGACATAGGTTTTTTAAAGACTTTAAACTCATTTTTAACCACATTTTATGTGGTAATGTGACTTGGAAATATCACTTTCTCATTGTGTTGGATCTTTCACTCCACATTGTGTGACTTGGAAATATGCATGGGAATTATAAATGTGACTTATTTCCATGGTGAGTTTTCTTGGGCATGAGCTTGTCAATGTGGTGATAATGACAAGGTGGTCGGGTCCCCCTCCTAATAAATATTTGACTCCATGTTTGAATGTCAAAGAGTGGAGGTGATAAAATAAACCCAATTTAATTTTACATGATCAAAATTCCATGTTTGTTGGACTACCATGTGTCGTGTTTCCATTTGTCCACACAAACACATTGTACCCCACTTTTTTCACTTGTCATAATTTGTCATTGATCTTAAAACAACCATATCTTTTGCTTCTAGTGTAGAAATGACTTTGTTCAAAAAGTGATGGAAACATATCAATGATTTATATTATTTGATGATGATTTATTAAATATTTTATACCATATGAATGTGTCAAAAGTGTATATCCTCTTAGATCATTTAATTCTTTATTTTTAATAATCATAATCTCTCTTTGTATATGTCCAATTACAATAATAAATCCACAACAACCTTTGATTATGTGTACTAAATTTTATTGTATTTTATTTTCATTGTAATTTTAATTATGTTTGTCTATTTTATGTGTTGATAGTAAATTGAAACAAGCATTATTTATCTAACTAATTATCCAAACCATAGTGTAGGATCATGTATTAAAAGGTTTCATCTGTCTCTGATTCATAAATCTTCTTTTTTCCCTACCTATCCCTATTTTTTGAGTTTTATTTTGATCATACACACCTAAGGTTATATCCATCCATCCATATCAAGTATATCCTTGGATCAAATCATATCTAAACCATATAAGGTGAAAAAATACACCACTCACTACTATTCCACCACTAGGTTGTTTAAAAAACTAAATTCCCTACAACTCATGCCTTGGAGTGAATATTTTCATTGATTCTAAAATGTTAAAGGCTACTTCATAAGATTATCTAGTGTGTATAAGACCCACATCAATAGTTATGATATATGGATTTGAGAGGATTATCCCTTACCATAGATGGGCCATGATTTTGAAGGCAAGGGCCATAAATGATTTCAAATGGATATGGATGGTGCCTTTCAAAGATTTTCCATGAGTAGTGGGACCTTGATGGAAAAATAATTAATATCCATGACTTTAGAGCATGCTAGGATAGTGGGTTGAAGAAGTATCCTACCTCATAATAGTTTTAGGATCATAATAGGTTAGGGATAGGATTATATAGGTAGAGGTAAATCTTATCAATATAGTTCCTCAGTAGTTCATATTACCATATGCAACTCGACTACTAGTGCCTTCAATGGTATACAAGTAGTTTAAGAAATTTGAGATGATAGATTTTATAGGTTGTAGTGGTACCCCATCACATTAGGGGTTTCAATCATGGGTGAAACTAATATGAGGGGAGAATAGGATATAAAGTATCCTATGGTAGGAGGAAGAAAATATGATAGACAATAGCCTATAAGAGGAGGGGGAGATGGTATAACTAGATCCATTCTAATTTCACTATTGGTTAGAGGTCAACAACATACATAACAACAAAAACCACCACCATCATCATTGGATTATCTCTAGTAGTAATAGGTAGTAGGTGGAGGTGATAGAGGAGTGAAATAGATAGGAGGCAAGGGATGTGAGGTAGGGAAGGAGGATATCATGATGATCTTTGATGAGGAGTGGGATATATAATGGCATGATGATTACCCATGTAAAACAATTATTTACTTATTAAATTTTATTTTTTTTATCATAGTTATTTATTTAAATAATATTGTTGAGGAGATGGTCATTTTTTTTGTGATTAAAGATACATCTACTAGATAGAGGGATATGATTATAGATACTATGGTTAATATTTTTTAGGTCAGGACTAGGTCTTCTTGAGACTAGTTATTGGCATACCCAAGACTACTTTTTAGGATTAAAAAAGTATAAAAATGTTTTTTCCCTATATTATCATACATATATGGAGGTTACTTATCTATAATGCATATAGATAGATTAGAATATCAGGTGAAGAATCTTCATGAGGTGATCAGTGTTGGATGAAGTTAGGCTTCTTTGAGCCAACATTCAAGAGGAGGTACAAACTCTTAATTAGGGATGAGTAGGTGATTTCATAGGAGAAATAACCATATCCCATAACACTTCTTAACAACAATTTGTTCTCATACAAGGAGGATGATCCCCAAACACACAACCTCTAAAGGTGGAAATTAGTAGCCTCTAGTAGGAATCTAATGTCATTAATTATACATGGATACTATTTTATTGGATTTTTTAAAGACATTTAGACACATTTTACCTTTATGGAGGTGATTATACCAAGATACTTATATATAAACTTGACATGATATTTGATAGATATACATATGTATATATAGAGAGAGATATTTGGATGACTCATCATAGTGTATTGTTACAATTAATTTTCATGTTACTTTATCAATTTATAAAATTTTATATGACTAGGCATGTGATGATGTACCATGTTTCACTTGTTTTTATGATGATAATGATATTTAAATGCTTATATAATTGAAACATAGAAAATAAAATGTATGCAGATGTGACTTAAATGAATGTTTACTTGTGCTCTAAAGACTATTTGGTAGGTGATGATCAAGTTATTTTTTTCACATAATAAAAGGACTTATATCTTTAAGTAAAGAGGTGAAAGGGAAACATGATATATGTGAAATGGTGAAAATATAAAAAAATACATCAAAAATTCATAGGGACTAGGAAGTTTACCTAATACTTAAGAGAAAAGGGAAATTTTACTTCATGTCAAACCTAAAAAATACCAAATTTATTGGTTTCATCAATAGGTGGATAGTCATGACATAATTGGTTTATGAGATATAATTCTCCTTTATGCATTAACATCTAGACAAAAAAAAATTGACACTTTTTTGATTTGAATAAGCCTGTTTGCTTTTTTTTGTGATCTCCTACACCTAGTCTCATGCGACAAGGAAGATAAATGGGCTCAGCACCAAAGGCTCAATATAGGTGAGTAAGGTCATCTCCCCCCATAATGTTAACCCCACATAACTAGTCAGATGTGAGGGTTCATAATTAAGGATTAATGAAGGGTCAGAGATGTGAAATTGACTTTGTTTGAATGATATTTTTAATTTTGAATTGGTGTATTTAATTTTATATATATATATATATATATATATAATTAAATATATAATTTTTATAAGGTCCTTACCCATAAATCTTAGCCCCATGAAAATAGTAAGATGCAAGGGCTCATCACAAAGGACCAAGGTAAGAAAGTAAAGTTATATTTATTTTTTGCATGCTAACATTTTTTCTTAGAGGTAACTATCAAAGAAGATCCTACCATAAACAATCTTCTAGACTAGGCTGTAGGCTAGATTTTTATAAGTTTGAAAATAAGTATATGAGGAATAATGCATACTATGTTCATAATAAGTAAGATAATAACTTATGTTATGATGATTATGATAATGTTTTCTAAGGGAATAGGGTCACAAGGAAAATAAAATAGAAATACATATTGCATTCATAAGTTTTATGTCATGTGAACTCATAGTTAAACAACCATTAAACAACACATATGATATGAAAGACAACATAAAAATAATTTAAATGCAAAGAGGAAAATTTGAAATGTAATGAATATATGTAAAAATGTTTGAGGTGTAAAAATTTAATAAAATCACTTAAATACTTACCCTCTAAAGTGCACAACCAATAAGATCCATTATTGAATTCTTCAATCACCAGATATGGGCCGAATTAATTAGGCATATATTTACAATCTTCTCCCTTATTTTATATATTCTAATCTCAGATATTAGGATAAGTAATCCTAATTATATATGGACTTCATGGATATTATTTTGAATCTTACAATATTATTTATATGGTATGATTAACATTATTTTTCCCATTGTGTGTTTTAGAAAATTTGTGAGAACTTAGTGAACAACTCTCTATGGTATTTTTATTCTTTAGAAGATAGATAAGACCTTACATTTAATTTTTTAAGGTAGTAATTATAACCAATGTTAATTTATATAGTTCATATGGTTATTATGTGAATCTATTCCTCAAGAATTAGTGTTTCAAAAGAAGAGTGAATGATTTATTATTTAACCTAACATCTAAGCTATAAATTTACCCTACATAATGGGGTGTTCTTTTGATTATGTTGAATATATGGATCATTAGGATCCTTTTGGGGATTATCCTCATGAACTTAAAGTTCCATCATGCCAACATGATATAATTTTACACTAGGGTTAAGAGCCTCTATACTGAGAGGTGTGTGAGGACTATAAGTCCCAATCTTGTATGAGTCATAAGGGAGTTTAATAGGTTCATGATTTTTCATGATGTTAATGATTTTATCCATGGAATTGGTTTAGACAAATAATATAGTTTAAGGATATTCCTCACTCACCTTTTATATTTTTTTAACTCCCTTTTCTATAGTTTATTTTATTTTATGGGAGTTTATGGATTTTAGCACCCCTCTTTGAGATAACCATATTGGGTGTTAGGGTATATTTGAATTTAAACAACTATTTAGGATTTACCATACCATTGGTGGAAAAGTGATATTCAATGTACAGCCTTGGTTATTTTTGCATGGTCACTTAAAGGGTATCAAAATGTTTGGGGCCACATTGAGAAATAAAGACTTCCCCCAAATGGAGGAACCTGATTTACTATAATATAGTAAAAGGGATTGCCTTCATCCTATGAATCCATGGTATACCCAAATATCATGTTGTAGTTTATATCCTTATCAATTACATAAAAATTTGTCAATATTATGTTGGGACCTAAAATGATTGGAATAATGATGGTTCCTATCGAGGTAGAATTGAGGATATCATAACCACACAAAGTGTTCTCGATGGTAGATCAATTAGTTTCTCCATAAATAAGTTTTATATATATAAAAAGGGGATAATGTTGATATCATCCCCATTCCCAACCATCAATCTCTTTATATAGTTGTTTTATATCCATAATTATAAATACAAATCTGTATTTCCTCTTCTACCCATTTCAACATATAGAGGTAGGATTCTAAGGTCAAAGAAGTGACCAACATCTCTTATGTTTTTTCTAGGTATGAAAATGTCCAAATAAATGTGATTGATATAAGGCTATGGTGGAGGTGTGACATTTTCTAAGTGGTGAAATCCCAAGACATCAAATAATTTCAAATTAGGGGAGAGGGATTTTTTTGAGAAAGTCCAAGTAAGAGATGTATAAAAATGTCATTGTGAAATCAAAAATTAAATCATAGTTCCCCACAGGTTTGGGGTTGGTGTTAGTCTCCAAGACATTTTTCATGTAAGGGTTTATGGGTTGATATTATATTATATGAGTAATGATGTTATAATTTTCTTCAGTTTCTAGTTCCACAACTCCTGTCATGTAGGTTTTCCCTTATGGTCCCAATTAGGGAGTGACATAAAGATTGATTGTGCTTGAGGTAGATGCCTTGACATCATGAGTACCAACTAGTGGAGGTTGGATAGTTTGGTTTTGCTATGGATAGTTTTTTACAATGTGTCACTGGTGGTATAAAAAATGGATTTTGGTAGATTAAAAAATTACGATTTATGGTGCCATAGGTCTAGTTTCTTAGGATTGAGGGTTTACATTATCATTACGTAAGAATATGTCTATGAATGTTTATCATTGGTCCTCAAGAATCATTTGAATAAACTTTTTATATTCCCTATAGGCATGAGTATCATGTCTAATAACTCTATGGAATAATTAATATACATTTGTATTGTAATTCCTGAGCCTTTGGTTTTGGTTAGGTTAACCAAAACACTATGAATTGTCTCCTTGATGAAATTATTGAATTTAGTATTTTGAATAATGGTCAACATGCTATAATTTATTTAGAGGGAGATTTTGAAATTGAATTTAGTAGGGTGGATGATGGTTGAAATAAATCACATCAATAATGGTTTGAGGATTTTGGTCCTTTAAATTTCATTATTGTTTTAGTTATTATTATTATTATTTTTGTTGTTCATGGGTTTATGAGAATTGTTTCTAAAAATTTTTATCCTATTTTTTTGATATGTCACTCCATCCATAGTGGCATTTTAACTCCTATTTATAACCTTAAGGAACTTGGTTGTTGGGGATGCTTTGGTTAGAGTTTTGATATCCCCATTATTTTAATTTGGGATGAAGATATTACCATTAGTCTAATAGGTTCTACAACCACTATAAATAATTGTGTGATTAATTCTAAGATCACTTTAAAGTGGTTCTCAATATAAATGATAAGGGAACTTATAAACATCCTCATTTTTTCCTTGTTAAGGGAGTGTAAAAAGAGATCACCTAGTTATCTTTGGTCCATGTGGTTCTCTATAAAATGAATATAAGACTTGTCCCATATTATGATGAAGTGGACATCAAATTCATTATGCTATTTATTTATGTAAGAAAGATCATATTCCAATCTTAAGGAGTTTTCTCATATCAAATGATTTGACAAAATTGGAGATGAGTTGGAAAAAGGAATGTATAGACCCCTCACAAAGGTGTTAATACCAATCAAAATAAATTATTTTGAGGGTTATAGGAAAAGTTTTTACAACTACCCCATCCTAAGGCAAAATATATTGAACAGTGGTAACATATGCCTTAACATGCACATTTGGATATCCTTACCTTTTGATATGAGGAAGGTCAGATAAGGGACAAGGTAAAATAACTCCTCATATACGATGATCAAAGGGGTCTTTAAAATATTCAAAATAGGTCCCTATAGTTTTGAATTCCACCAAACTCATGGTAGGATGGGATGGAAGAGGGTGATTTGGATAAGAAGTGGGTGGGAAACTATTAGAAAGAAAAGGAGGTTGATAAAGCATGGTGTAATATGAAGGAAAATATCTATCCAACTAAGTGGACTATGAATACATGTGATAATAGGATGGGAGAGGATTAGATGAAGGAGTGGGATGTGGTGCTTGAAAAGGAGGAGTGTATAAAATTGGTGGCTATGCAACCACATAACTCAAAGGAATATAAAGTGGTGGTATATTGATCACCATATTGTTAAGAGGGGTGTAGGTATAGACACTTCCAATAGGGTTTTGAAGAGGAGGTTTATATGATGGGATAATTTTGTAAGTTAGTTGATTGGAGAATCCATGGGTAAGGATGTCCCTATGATGTGGGATCAAGGCATGATTTACAAGAGGCATGCTAGATGGGTAGAGAAGATATTGGTAAGTGGATAATAGAATATAAATAGGGGAGGAATGGACTTGGTTAGGAGGACTAGTGACCATACCTTGATTTATACAAATCTTGATTACTCTCTAAACATTGTATACAACCCAAAAAATTTGAGTTGAGTTCATTGGGGGTAGAAGTTATGATGTCTCTAGTGACCTCTTTGGTACCATGCACAAGTGGTATGATTTGATGATCACTAGTTAACTAATTTGGGTTAGAGGTTACTAGAGGAGATGTTAGTTGTTGATCATGTCAGCTAATTTTTTTTTGGTTATTAGTGTGGGTATGTAAAAGAAATTATAGTCTAATGATCCCATATTCTTTATTATAGATTATATCAATATACTTATCATACTTGGTTTTAATTTCAACATTTAGAATTTGTAGACTAATATGTGGCCTTATTACAACATGAAGGTTAGTCCCACTTCCAAGTGTGAAGGACATGTTATTAGAATTTGGGTGATTTATAGTGGTTTCAAATGGGTCCCAAACCTTATGTAATATTATCCATGTTATATCCTATGAGTTAAACGGGTGGTGTTGATATTGGGGTTGTGTGGTTTGTGCAAAAGTTTTTTTATTCCAAATATGGAGGGAGGCTTTGCCACTAGGTTGAAGAATAATTATATAGGTATCAAAGCCTATGTTTATATCAATTATTTCCTAACTAGACATATTGAGGGGGCATATAAATACCCAAGATATATTAAAGAGAGATAAAAGTGGATAAAAGAGAGAAATAGATGAATACATAAATTGATATGAATTTCTCATTAGGTTCATTAGATTTATACACACAAAAAGTGACACACCAATTTTGTGCATTCAAATTCCTAAGTTCTTACCAAGATAACCTATGAAGAGATGATTGTGATGAGTAAGTATATGGGTTAGATATATTAGGTTGAGGTATTGAAAAATGATTTTAAATAATGGATGGTAAGGGATGCATGTGATGCTACCAGAAGAGCTCTAAAATATCGCATTGCTCATTGAGAGCATTTAATTGATGGCAAATTTAACTCCAAGGTCATTTAGTATAAATAATGATGATGTATCAGAGTTCATGGTCAATTTTAGGGATGATGAACTAGGTATATCTAGGTTGTATGAATCTAGGGATCTAATCAACTTGTTTGTATTGTCTAGTCAATGTCATATGCACAATGAATGAAATATGATGAGACTAGTCTTGAGGAGAAAGAAAATATAGAATGATGAAGGCATATACTTGGAGATCATTATATTGATGACCTAACATATGAATGGGTATAATGACGTAAGATACTTGCACATGATCTAGCTTGTCAATAATTTTGAGATGGTAAATTATGAGATGGGGAATGTCATTGGAATGAAAAACCTATTTTTTAAGTTCTATGTTGATATAACATTAAATGTTTCTACCAATAATGAAAGATATAACCCTAGGAAAGATACCAACTCTAATAAGGTATATATGCTCTATAATTATCACAAAATATGAAAAGATAATGATGTGATGGATTTATTAAGCATATATATTTTCTAGGAAATGATATGAAATATATAATTAATTTTTAGATGTGTGGAAAGTTTGGGCTTGTGATTGTTTTGACAAGGCTTGTTTGTATTTTTAGATGTTTTGACAATATTTTTTTAAAGAAATCAAGATATTCTAATTACTAAAAATTAAAGTATTTTGAAATGATTCAAATAAAAATATGAAATTAGATGAAATTAAATGATATTATTTTTTTAATTTTTAAATATATTTTGATGTATGCTACATTAAAACTGAAATCTAGACTAAGTTTGCAAATATTGATTTCACACTTTTATAGATGCAAGATTTCACATGTATGCAAGTTGAATGAAAATTTTAATTTCATGTTTTTAAAATATGCATGAATGAAAATATTATGAAATATAACATGAAAAAAAAATTCAGAGCCAAACCCTAAGGAGTACAACTTCTAAGTATTTAGAAATTATTTTGTGCATGTAAGCTATAAACTAGTCTTTTTAGGGTTTTGAATTGATTGTTTAGTATTCAAAATCAAATTTATTATTATATGATATATGAAAATGTTGATTTATTATTAAGATGAATTAAATCTGATCTAAGATATAATATTTTTTTTTGTCTAGTTTTTTTAGGTGTTTTTGTAGAAGATTGTGTGCATGTGTATGCTTATTATACATTAAAAATGAATTATTTTAAATGGAGATAAATAATGAATTAATTTAATTAATATAACCTAGGTTTCTATATGAAATAAATTCTTTGAACTCATTTTATGTTTAATAAAAACATAAATATATAAGATAAATGTTTGGGTGTAAATGAGAGAGAGAAGATGAGTTTATTTTCAATTTATTTTACATTTTCTAATTTATAGATTATAATTTAATAAATAGAGAACCTAATATAATATAATATAATAACTAAAAATAGAAAGTGAAAACCCCCATCCTGATCAATGGTCATGACCAAGTGAAGGAAAAATATTATTGTAGTGAATATATTATCCTTAGGTATGCTAACTCCTTGTTTTCTTAATTATGATCCTTAAAATTCTTAGAAAAGAAGATGAAAATAAAATGAGGTAAGAGGAAAACAATATTGAAAATAAGAGTAGCTAAATAGTAGCTAGACTGATCCATATATTCAAAGTACTAGTTTTTGATTCATGAGTTATCCTCTTTGATTTCACATAGAACAACTTGAATATTATCACAAATTGAAGAAAATACTCCTTACAAACTCAAATTAGACAGGATAGGGACCTGTAAAACTCAAAATTTTCAATATATAATGAAATTATTGGATCCATAAACCTATATAGTATGATATAATTTTAAAATAATAAATAGGTTGCATGTATTAGTTTAATTATAGTTTGAACCAATTTTAGAAAGGATAAGAGAGATAATATTTGAAAAAAATTAAGTTAGGGTTGAGCTAGGCCATCTAAGAGGTGAAAAAAATATAAAATAAGAAAAAAAGAGATTGAAATCATGAAAACATATGAAAAGTGAAGTCTTGAGAGGTTTTTATAAAAATATTTAATGGTGATGAAACCATCGCCTTGTGTAAGTGTTTATTACACAACTATCATAGTCAATAATGAAACCAAGAAAGTCAAAAATTGAACCATTAAGATGCATTATGGAACCACCACCAACATTACATTTTCATCATGGTGGTTTACAAAAATACTGAAATGGGTTTATCATGGGAGGGGAAATTTCATTATAGAGATAGGAGGTTGTTTCACATGAATCGATGGTTCCATCATAGAAGAAGAAAAGTTAAAATTAAAGTAAAATAACCAAAATGAAAAGAACTTAGAAAAAATGGTGTCAAAAACTTCAAAAAAATAAAATAAGGATGGAAATAAATTTGTATCTAAGCACATATAAGTAGAGGTCCTTGTATCAGAATTATATTTTTAAATTTTTTTGGATCATGTAATTTTTGGGTACATATAGGCATAAACATGAAAAGGCGAATTCAACATATGAAAATATTAAATCTATATTCATATAATATATAAATATAACATTTAAATTGTTAAATAACTTTTGAGAGTGAGGATATCCATCCTTAATGCCTTAGGTGAGCCATCCTTAACACCTTAGAGTAGCCTTGTATTTATAAAGGTTTTGATTTTGAATTTGGGACGTATTATTATGAAAAAGTTGATCCAAGATAAGACCCAACATAAAAAAATTAGAATTAAATGAAAAGTGACTCAAAATAAGTTTCATAAATTATGCCTAAAAAGTATTCTCTTGGTGGATAGGATTGCGGTACCATTTTTGTCTGCCAACAATGAACTTGTCCAAAAAGGACAAACAACTAGAATTATGGGTCCCCTTGAGAAAATGGGAAGATGATTATCCAAGAGATAAATGGAAGGACCAAAATAGAAAATACCCAATTAAATTTCACCAATAGATACCTTATTCACTATAAATATTCTATATGTACAAAGTTACAATAAATGACATAAAATATGGGTTTGTACCAAATTTAGGTGTCTAAATACTATAGCACATTAAATATACAAGATGAATAAATTTTATTTGAAGGAAATGGATTAATCCCACACTTTCAATTAGAAATAAGAATGTTTTTGGGTTGAATTGAATATGTATGCATAGTTGAGGAAGAAAGTGAGTATTATAGAATAATGATGGTGTGCATAATTGGTAAGATAATCATTATGAATGATTATTTTGAGCCTAAAAATGACAAATAGATGGCTTAGAAATCAAGGAGTTAGAATTAGATTTTGAGGTAGACATCAAATCATGGATTTGTGTGAAACTAGATACCTATGTGTGTAAACTATTATATATATGGAAAAGTTTATTAAATCCCTTATGAGAAAAAAAAAAGAATTGAATATATTCTATAAAAGAGTAATAAAATACTATGTAGAATTGAATGAGGAACCTCAAATTCAAAGCTTTCAAAATTACCAGCATTATTTGTGTAGATTAATATTTGACCCAAATGTGAGAGTGTTCCTAATAAAATAAGCAAGGGTGAAAGCACTTGAAGAAATCCTAATTATCAATGTTTTGAGGTGGTTGGGGACCCATAAAGAAGACATCACTAATAAGAGAGATTTAAATATTTTTTAGAAAATGTGATACACCAATGAGGAAGGATATTTCAAATAACTAATGAGATTTATTGGGACATTAAATCTTAAATACCATATCCTTAATTAGGAATCCTATTGTAAAAATAGTTAAGGAAATAGATATAATACTAAAATTTATATCAGACCCTTGAGACACTACCCATGGAAATAAAATATTGACCAAAAGATGAGAAAGGGAACAAGAAATTGAGATGAACTATGAAGGATTTTAATTTGAGGATATTGGTAAAAATATGTGGAAAATATTGAGGAAAATATGTTCATTATTAACTATGCATAATGAGACAAAAATAAAATATTTTAGAATACAAAAGTAAAAACTAGTGGGGTTAGGGAACATAGATGATTTATATCCCATAAGATATACTATAAGGAAAAAAGAGATGATAGAGGTACTAAACCCCAATTTAGAGAAGATGTTCCATTAATAAACACACAACTAAAAGTGAAGAAGACTTGGATGGAGAAGAAATAAAATCTAAAATATTGGACATCAAAATTAAATAAGAAGAAAAAGCACTCATTGAAAATAATGAGGATAAGATATAAAAGTTTTACCAACCTGTGAAAGTGGGAGAATAAAATGTAATAATTAAGGGAGACATACAAATTTAAAAAATAAATAACTATTTTACATAAGTGTAGACACTAAAACATAGTATTATATATCTGTAAATGTTATTTTTTTCTACCTTTATCTTATATGACTTGTGAATACACATATGAATCTTATTCACCCTTCTTTCACATCTACATGTTTTCCATGGTTTTAGTTTTCTTGATTTTATATAATTCACCTATAAGAATTTATGGTCTATATCTAACTTGTTCAAAATCATATTTAAATTATCTATAGATCATTATATCGATATTCTTTCCTTATATATAGAATTGTCATAGTTAAATTATCTCAAGATTTTAGATTTGTCTCATGCTAAGTAATGTCTAGCTTTAAAATTAAAATAATTATTATGGGTTATTTAATACATTTCATTGTCAATGGCATGAAAAATTACCCAAAGAGTTTTATATAGATACACAATAGGTTTAAGCCTATTCATATCTAGCATTTTTCAACAAGCTTATTATGCAAATTTACACATTCAAAGGGATTGCCATATTATTTCAAATTTATCCATCAATCATAAGGAGTAAGACCTATCCAAGTTTGAATCACCCCAAAACCAAGCCAAATTTTTCATTTTACAAGTATCAAAATAAACATCACAAGGTACATTTATTTAAGGATAACTATTACACACATACATATAATAAGGAAAAGTGCATGTAGTTTGACTTCCCTCTTTAGAGTATTGGATATATATTCAATGCTTAGACATTATTTTGGGAGTGATTGGGGTTAATTTAACCCTCATTATTCCCCATTTTATGGACCAAATCCTAGTGTTAAAAGTGAATCTATGGTTTTAAATATAAAGAGGTAGTTTATAGAATTACACACATATATATTTACTAAAAATTATACATAGATATTACTTATAAGTAGGCAAAAAAAACTTATAGGAAATTGTCAAATTTAGGATGCTAATGTCTGTCATTATTATCCAAATTAGGAAAATTCTATCTAAGTGCAACCATAGACTCAATTCTTGATCTGAGTGATTCATAGTCTAGTTTCCAACATTTCCTATCATATGCATTTAATAACATGCCTATACAATATTATAAAATACTAGTTATCTGATTCCCATAAGTTTGTTATATTTATATCAAGTGCAATGGTCAGAATTATTTTTTTCCTTTTACATTCATATTTGTATTTAATTGTAATACATTATACAATGTGAATTACTTAAAAGTCTTATCTTATTATATCACATTAATTAATAATAAGGTAAAACATATTAGTGAGCCAATTTATATACTAAACATAGATAAACCCTAATTTTACCTCAGTTTTCATCTTTCTTTCTAGGGTTTCAATTTTTTATCTTAGGGTTTCAATTCTAATTTTGTATTTCTCCATGCAAAAGGAAATGAATTATTTTCACCTTCAACCCTATCCTTCTACATATTTTCATAATTTCATTCTTTGTCATCAAAGAAGGCTAGTTCTTTTTCCATCTAAGTTGAACTTCTAGATTAAGTGGTGAAAATATTGAGAATATTAATATTATTATGGATCCATCTAAAATGGTTAAAATAAATGCAATAAATTTTCATTATTTTTATTCTTATTTTAATGTTATAATTATTAATGAAAATGTACAAACACAATATTGTGTTGATATTCCTAATTTAGAACATGTTAATCAAGATAATCATGATATCAAGATATAATCCATTTTAATTAAATTAATGGGGTATATCTTGAAAAAGTTAAAGCATTGTCTAATTTTTAAAATCAAATTCATCAACATTCTCAAGAATTGGATAATGTTTCAAAATCAATCATATAATATAGATTTGCACACAAAGCTAAAGTTATTACAATTGAGAACCAATAACATGGGACCTTAATTAATACTAATCAACTAATACTATATACCAATTCAACCATATGTGTTTATACTACTACTATTGTTACTATTCCTACATATAGACCTTTGGATGCACATGTGTTTCCCACCCAAATTGTGGAGGAAACATAATGTTTCCCTCAGATTAATATGAATATTAATAAATATTAAAAATTAGTAGATCTTATGATGAATATTCATGTCACATCATTATCCTCACCTATTTCATGATTGATTGAGTAGGCTATTATATATTTTAAGGTTAAGTTGTGGTAGTTAGAGTAGGATGTTTGTAGAGTTAGCTATTTAATAGATTCTCATATATTCCTTCATTATACATATACCCCATATATTTCACCTTATCATTAACCTATGGGTTTCATAGATCATAATATTAAATTTTATGATGGTTAAATTTGATCTAGATCAACACCAAAGAATTTCATGTAGCATGTTTGGACTATGCATCTAATGATATATTATTACTTAAGTTATTTACATGAAGTATTACAGACTATGATTTGAAATGGTTATATGATATCTTATTACAATAAATTAAGAAATTAAATCCTTTAGAAAATGAATTTCTAGCACATTTTTCAATCAATACTAGTTGTGAATAAGGAATACAAGACGGGATGTTAGTATTATGTTAATTTAATAAAAAATGAAATAATCACACTGAATCCTAACACCTCTAGCCTAGACACTAGGGAGAGATTAGGTAACAAAAACTACATGAAATCATAACAAAAACATAAAATACATAACTCTTCTACCTTCTTTGGGAGATCCAAATAGATTTGTTGAATGGAATACTCAAGTTGTGCATCAATAAGTCTTTGATAATGGAGGTTGTTTGGCTCCTTCTCTCCTTGGAACCTTGGCTTGGATGTTATTTCTTGGATTACGATTTGGGCATGGTAACATTAATTGTATGAGGATTATGGATAAAATCATACATAATAACTCTACAATATCCAATCTTATAATTGAATGGGTATGGACTTGTATTTATAGCCTTAGGAATTAACTCTCACTCAAGGTGAGTAAAGGTTGAGTTGAGACTAAATTTAGTTAAGTTAAAATTTGTTATGTAATATGAATTTAAGTTACTAGTCATAGTTATCAAATTATAAGGTTGAGTTGAGACTAATTCTAATTGAGTTAAAAGTTGTCATGCAATTATGTCTTTCAATTACTAGTCATAGTTCTCAATTTAGACATTTTGGAATATTTTGACAACTCATAAATATAATGATGAAAAGTTAGGATATTTTGATTTTTAGAATTTATGTTTTTAGATATTCATTAATTTCAAATAAATAATTCAACTAGGCATTTAATCTTGTTTTATTTATTAATTGATTATGATTAGCCTTTTTATTCTTTGAAGATTTAATTAAGTGTGCAAGTGCCCCATTTATTAGGTCCATAGGCCACATTGACATTTGTTATGTCACAAGATAATTAGTGATGAATCAGTGTGAGGTTATTATTGTATACAAGAGAGTAACCCAAATAAGGATGCCTCAACATGATTTTGAGCATTGATGAATGATGCATGAGCAAATTTGGGATGTTAAATGTTCCCTAGGCTTAATTTTTAATGTTTGGTATGAATTAGTATGAATTTCGATCAGAAGCCAATTATGGCATAAAATGGGTGTCTATAGTTTTCCCATATTTGGAAAGGCATCACAAGTTATATGCATAGTAACATCTTCACAAATAATGAAATAAGTTGTTGTGAATGAAAGAGGATAATAATTGAAGAAGAAGCTCCAAAAAATGTTTTAGGAAGCATATAATTATTCCCCTTCAAGGGAGTGGTTGACACATATAATTGATGTATGGTCCCTAAAAAAGAAGCAAAAAAAAGAATGAAATTAACCCATGGGTGAGATTAATCCAATTGAGATAATGCTTACACGTATTGATTTAAAGAGTAATGATTTTCCCAAAGGAGGTTATAATTATTAACAAAGGTTGAGGCACTAATTTATCCAAAGGTAGTTATAATTAGTGGCATAGGCATATGCCCCAATAAAGCAGATGAGTCAAAATAATGATTTACCCATAAGTGGTTATAATCATGAAGATAAATCAAATTGAATAATTATTTTTTATTGTGCCCTAGTAGGGTAGATTGGAAAGCATAACTCAAAGATATAACCTATCATATAGATTAAAGATGAGTTGGCACAAACATAGATATAATGGTCTAATAACTAAAGAAGCTATAAATAACTAGACACATGAGGATGCACAAAGTGATGAAAGAAATGATTTAAATAATAATGTTTTATCAATGTGAATGATTTGGTTTTACCTACCAATATAGAGATTCTCATCCTTATTAGTATTGATATAACTAGAATGGTCAATAGGTTGATTTGATTAAGGAGGGTGGGAGGATTTACCAAGGTTATCAAGAAGAAGTTTATATACCTTCATTGCTTGTAATATTTCTCAAGATGAAGTTTGTTATAGCACATGATGGTATGCACCATGATATAAAGCACCATGATTAACTAGTTTTAATATGCATAAATATTGACTCCAAATATAATAAATAATTAAAAACAATGCACTAATGATAAAAACCATGATGACAATGTTGACGTATGAATATAGATAGACTCAAGAATAATGCACAAAGAATTGCCTAATGAACACATATAAATTAAGTTTACGCAAAATAATGAAATAAAAAAAAAGGCAAACAAACAAATAACCATGAATTAAATAAACACAAAAAGCTTGAAAGAAAAAGTAACACAAAGAATCCTATCATCAACCAAGTCAATATCCACATGTGAAGGCTCAATGGAATTATAAAAAGGTGGTGCCTCTAAGTAATGATACATGCAAAGGGAAATTCACACCCCAAATGGAAGTGGAATGGAGTAGAACTAATAATGACTTTTATTCTAGTAGAGCAGATCGAGGACAACTGACTAGGTTTCAATAGGACACATGTTTTTGGATTTTGAAAATTTTGAATGTTTTTGGAGTTTTAAGGTATCATAAATCAGTAGATATTAACAAGATACTACTCATAAAATGGTGAGAGTGTTGGATTAGGTTGATCACAAAATGATGAGAGTGGTAGAAAGGGGTGATAGGTCTAACCTCAATGTAAAACAAGAGTTGGCTTACATAGTCCTATTAAGACCTCAAGTTACTATAGTCTTGCCAACACAAAATATAGTGAGAACCAAGTAGGTCATAATAAGTTCAAACATTTAGGCAAATGAAAATAGGAACGGTAAGGCAAGGCAATGTGGTAATGCATGGTAAAGGTGTTGTTCTTAATTTTCCCATAGGTGGTTATAATTAAGAAATAATGGCATAGGTTTGTACTACTAATTTTCCCATAGGTGGTTATAATTAGTAACACAAGGTGGAATATAGATTTTACCAAAGGTGGTTATAATTAGTAACACTAGTCAAGTGTAAATGAAAGATAGCTTCTCAGATTCATTGTCACACTACTTTTATATGCTTCTATTTTAACATATAATTCTAAAATTACTAAAACTAGATCAGAAGCCCCTCACAAAAGGTGTCTAAAGAACCAATGGAACTAATGTTAAAAGGGATAGGTAGGGTAGGTAAAAAACAAGTTTGGTCAATAGTAATAGTATGGGAGGATGGTATGGGGTACAACATAAAGATCAGAGGAGGGAAATTGACTATAATGGTAATAGGATTTTCCTAAAATGATATGGTAAATGATAGGGTATGAAACAATGGTAAATAAAAATGATAAGGTACATGGAAAGGCAAATATATGGTTTTGATAAGGTAAATTTTTATATTATTCTTATTGATGTAGAGATGCATGTCCTAATTAACATATGATACAACCAGAATAATCAATCATGTAAATTTCTATCCCACACCTTTTTTAAATAGTTATGTCAATAACTTTCTATAGATTTGGATTCCAATAATGTTTATGTGATATTTATTGGTCTTTAAATCTATTTCCTCCAAACTTTGAGACAAGATATCTTCATTGCCTCTATAGAACAAAGTACTACCAGGGATGGTAAACATGAATAAATATTGGAGGATAGGTCTAATTTTGAAATATAAAGGTGGATGATAATGGAATGTATAATGTTTAGGCAATGAATAAATATTGGGATTTTTAGGCACACACAATGTTGTTGATTCTAATTTTTCATAATTTTGGTTGTGGTGGGGCTGAAGACTTTTGAATATGCTCTCAATAGGACCATCAATTTTTCCTAGTGTTTAGGCCTAAAAGTAGGTACCATTTAATTATATCATAGATTGTAAGCTATATTGATTTCATCTTTGATAACGTCCTCATCAAGAAGTGAAGAACTATTATTCTTAGCTATTGGTACCTTGAAGAGGTTTTTAGCAATGAAGTTGTTTTGATTATCCCATAGTGCCTCTAGGAAGGTTTCCCTAAAGAATGTTGACTTTTGACTTTGATTTTCTTCTAGCACCTCAAATAAGGTTTTACTATAATAAGTTGAGTTTGGACTTTGATTGTCCCCTAGCACCTCCAAAAAGGTTTCACTAGGAGATTATTCTTATCCTACATGAATGTGGTCTTGATCCCCCTAACATTCTTCAACTGATATGTCACCATGGATGCAATTCAATAAGGTGTGATTATGTTGGTCCCAGTTGACACTTATGGGAGGGGGAATGTCAATATAATGGTTGTGTTGGTTGGTGGTAATGGTATATGAAATGGTAATGGAATGGGAAGAGGCAACACAATCCTTGTAGAAGATACTAGGACAAATTATGTCAATGTTAAAGTAATCATCCTCAAAACATGTGTAAATATCTTAAATATATTCAAATTAATCTACAAGGCATGTGTTACCCATATTGTAACAACCATGAATGTATTTTGATTTCAAATCTATGTCTAACTCAAGGGACTCTTAATCTGATGTAGATACTGACATTGAGTCCACTTCTAACTTTAAATGTGATGTCAGTTAAATAATAGAACCTAACTTTAATTCTAATTCTTCTTTAATTGTGGATGTTGTTACAATTATGTCTTGTTAAAAGTTTGTTATAGACAAGTAACAGCTTGTGATGGCATAATGGGATCTTTAGAAATAGGCTTAGCTAAGAAGGAATTCATAGAGTCTGGTTTATCAAAGTGAGACTCCTAAACAAGGGGAAAAATGTCAAAAAACAACTCCATAAAGATTGGATTTTTAAAGGAAGGCTCTTTAGAAATAGGACAATGATCAAGATAATGATTTTCCCAAAGGTGTTTATTAATCATTAAGACATGACTCAACAAAGATTGACTTATTAGAGTGAGACACTTCAACCAAAAGGAAAGGATGAAAAGGTAATTAATCATAGGTTGAATCATCATAAATAGGTGTTTCAACCAAAAAATCATGGATTGGTTGGTTATCTTAGCCTTGGTTTATAAGTAATTGTAAAATACTAGTTTTGAACATAACTTGGTCCTCGAATGATTAAATTTGTTGGAGAGGTATTGATTGGCTCTATTGTGGATTGAAAATAGGCAACAATTTTCTAAAGTGGGGGATGGTTGGAAATAAATGACTAATTTTTGGTGGTTGGATAATGACCTCTTTGTAAATAAGATCATCTAAGATGGGATTAATAAAGACTGGTTATTGGTCTAGGATGGTAACTATGACTTATCTAGTCATAATTCTATAGCCTTATTGGGATAACAAGCTATCATAATTGGAAGGGCATGAAATAGTAATGGAAGGGCATTATGAATCTTGGTAGCTACAACTAGTCAAAGGATAAGGGCTTGGAATGATAATGGTAAGGCATTATGAAGCTTGGTTACTCACTTAAACCAAAGGATGAAGACTTAGAGTGGTAATGGTAAGGCATTATGAATCTTGGTTTCTATCATGAGACAAAGGATGAGGTCCTAAAATGGTAATGATAGTGTATTTTAAATCTTGGTTTATATCATGAGCTAAAAGATGAGGTCCTAGAATAGTAATGGTAGGGCATTGTGAAGCTTGGTTTCTTGCATAAGCCAAATAATTAGGTCTAGGAATGGTAATCCTTGGATGTTGTGAAGATTGGTTTCTCATATAATCTAAAGTAGGAATACTGATATAGGTAGGGGATCAGGTACCATTAGCATTGAAAGGGCAAACTTGCTATGTCAATTGGCCTAAACAAGGAGTCATCCCATAATTTACTTGAGGATCTTGGATTTTTTCTCCAAATTGATTATTTTAAGGAGGATAAGGATTTATCTCATAAAAAACATCATCATCACCATAGGGGTCTTGAACAAAGTCATCTTGTGTGACTACATTATTATAACCTAGATTGTACATGGCCCCACTACGAGTGTAATGAGACATATCCATATCAATGATGAACATTTTGAAAAAAGTCATAGATTTCTACAAACTACAAAAAATAATGTCCAAAGGATATATAGTCCAAACTTGGTCTAACCTAGTTGAAAGAATAGAATTGTATATCCAAAAAGGTCAGTGCTAAAACTTGGTATAAAATACTCTAACATCAAATGGTCAAGTGGATGAAATAAAACCAAAATGCCAAACTTAAATATAAAGTGTTTCAAACATGTCTATTCTAGGTATAATAAAATAAAGGTTGCTAGGTCTTTTGGAAAACAAGGCATAAAAGCTAGGCTCAAAACAGGCATTAATAGGTCTTTTGGAAAAGCCACAAAAGCTAGACTTTAAATAAAAAGAAGTATAAAAGGCAAGAGATTTAATCTAATAATTTTAAAACACTTTCACATAAATTAGACATTCAGATTTGGACACACACTTTATCATTTGGAAAAATACATGGAACTTTATGCATATGGAAGATAGACTACTTCCCCAAGTCTAGGCATAAAAATAGTCTTTAAATGATGCAAGAAATTAACCTAAGTCACTCAACTCAAGAGTGAAAGACCAATGTATAGGCAAAAATTATGCAATAGATAGGCATTAATCAATCAATGTTTGTATTTGAACTTGTTAAGATTAATTTCAAACTTGATTTATAAGACTAGGATTTTCAAACAGTCAACAAGCTAGACAAAAATGGATGGCATTACAATAATACGTATAGATCTAAAAGATATATGTGGTTTTGAAAATTTGAACTTTTGGACACAAGACAACAAGTCCTTAAAATGATCTGAGTGGCATAATTATGCTATTATGATCTAAAGATGTGACAAATGGTTTTGTTTCAAGACTTTAAGTCAAAAAACTTGGAATGAATTGGACAGTCTAAAGACACCATTTCAATCAAGTGACACACACATAAAATTTTGAAAATGACTAAGGTAAGGTGTGGTGCTAGATGGATAACATAACACCTCTTCAAATAAAGGAGTGATGTATAACAAGAATCATTTTGACATGATATGATAAACAAATAGTTATGACTCAATACCATGAAAGTAAAAGGACATGGTGATAAAAACACCTAAATGTAACATCCTAAATCCTAAAACTGACAAGGTTACATCATACTATCAAATTCTATCTATATACTTGATCTTGAGAGTATTTTAATTATTAATCTAAAAAGTAAAAGTACATGAAAATTAGCATTTTTAGCCCCACTCTTTTCTCGAGAGTTTGTATTATGAATTGAAACTTTAGGATCCTTGCCCTACATCAAAAATATGTTCGCAACAAATGGGTTTATTCTAAATTATCAAATTTCACATGTTTCTAGATGGTCCCAATTATGGCTAACATTAAAGATGCAATCACATCAATTAGATCCATGCCAACCAATTTTTTTTGAAAAGGCTTAGTCTATTTCACAACCACTACATCCATTACTTGCTCAATGTAGTATGATGTTCGAGTTGATCATACATTCTAAGGGTAGCAGTCACTATCAGAGGTAGTATAACCATTTAAACTACCATCCCAATGATTCACTAGCTCAATTTATATAACCCATCATGGAATGAGTTTAAAACAATGTTGGGAGATGAATTATTAGGTCAATATTTCCCTAAATAACTTATAACGAGGTGATGAAATCCTGCTCACAAGCAAAAATATATGAAAAATAAAGACAAGTGAAAATACTTTAAGGTCATTTTGGGTCACCCAAACCATATAGATTTAGGGAGGGCCTTAGCAACTTTATTTTCATGATTTTGAAATAAAGTGACAAAGGCAAAGAATAATCACTTTTGGTCACCCGATTTCCCTAAAGGGGATGGGGGGGAGAGCATATACACATCATTTAGTTTGCTAGAAACAAAAAAAATTCAACAAATAAGCATAAAATGAACAACTCTTAGAAGTATGTAACTAAATATGAAAGTTTATTTTAGTTTACCAAAAAAAAGTATGTTGTGTAATTTGATCCCCCTTATCATTATGTGAAAACCTTGAAAGAATAAAATGGATTATAAAAAATATTTTTAAAACACTAAATTCAAATGTGAGTTTTGCAACTTTAGATTGTTTAAAATTGTCTTTTCTTGGTCTTTGGGTTCTGAAAAAAGTGTTAGGGGGTTTTCTATACATTTATATATTTATTTATTTTTATTTTAGGTAATATTAAAAAATCAAAACCTAACAAATCAAAATATTAGAAATATCCAAAATACCAAATACTTGCAAGTTAGAATGTATACAAAAAAAATAACTTACAAACATAAAACAAAATTAGAAAATGACTAAAATAAAAATTAACAAATAAAAGTGACAATAAAATATTGATATATAAAAAATTATAAGTAATATTTTGATGAAATGTATAAATAATGTAGATAAATTTAATTCGGACCACTTATAAAAAACTCAGCAAAAAATAGTTTATGGATTAAAAAATATGATTGTTTTAATGATTTTTTATTAAAAAAATAGACAGTCACTAAAAGAGTCATAAATTATAAAATACAAATCAGATTTCAATGAAATTTTGAGAGAATTAAGATTAAACCATTAAGAAAAAATTATCAATAAATAAGAAAACAAAAATAAATGGATTAAAAATGACAACTACTTTAACATCCATTCTATTTAGCAGGAAAATAGAAAATAAAAATCATAGTCAGTGTTTTGATCATAAATTCTAAACTATTCACCAGTTATTCACAATTTTTTTTGAAGTTGTTCATAGTTAAAAGGATCAACTATATTCAAAAATTCAAATCAAAATATTTACTAAAAAATTTATTATCTCTGTATCAAACATTTTTAATAGGAGAATAAAAAATCCTAACAAAACACACTAAAAGCCATTATAGCCACCTCATTATCTATCCCACCAGGCATGCTATTATGTGAACAAGTAATATAAGAGGAGAGGTTACTATTGTGTTAGTATCTTAAAATAATTTAAATAAGCACATTGATTCCTAACACCTCTAGACTAGACACTAGGGGAGAGCTTATGTAACAAAAACTACATGAAAGTACTATAAAAACAAAAAAGACATAACTCGTTTACCTTCCTTGGGAGCTCCAAATAGATTTGATGAATGGCCTACTTAGATTGTGCATCAAGAAGTCTCTGAAAATGGAGGGTTTTTGGATCCTTCTCTCTTTATAATCTAGGATTGGCTATTATTTCTTGGATTAAGATTTGGGCATGATAACATTACTTGTATGAGGCTTATGGAGTAAATCTTGCATAATAACTCTATAATATCCAAGCTTAGAAATGAATGGGTATGGCCTTGTATTTATAGACTTAGGAACTAACTCTCACCTAAGGTGAGTTAAGTTTGAGTTGATACTAATTCCATTTGAGTTAAAAGTTGTTGTGCAATTATGGCTTTTAGTTACTAGTCATAATTTTCAAATTAGAAGGTTGAGTTGAGACTAATTCTAGTTAAGTTAAAAGTTGTCATGCAATTATGACTTTCAGTTACTAGTCATAGTTATAAATTTAGACATTTTGGGATATTTTGACAACTCATAAATATAATGATGAAAGGCTAGATTTTGATTTTTGGAATTTATTTTCTTAGATATTCATTAATCTCAAATGGATAATTCAACTAGGCATTTAATCTTGTTTAATTTATTAATTGATTTTTATTATCCTTTTAGCTCTTTCAAGATTTAATTAATTGTGAAAGTGCCCCACTTAATAGGTCCATGGGCCAAATTGACATTTTTTATGTTGTAAGGTGATTAGGGATGAATCCATGAGGGGTTGTTATTGCATATGTGATAGTACTCCAAATAGGGACGCTTCAACATGATTTTGAGCATTGATGAATGATGCATGACCAAAATTGGGACATTAAGTAATTCATAGGCTTAATTTTTAATGTTTGGTAAAAATCAGTATGAAGTCCATTTGAAAGTCAGTTGTTTCCTAAAATGAATGTCTACACCAAAGAGACATTGTCTTATGCCCAAATTACAAAACTTAAGCAAAGATATAATGAGCCAATCAATGAATATGTGTTTATACATAATACCATGCTTTATAAGATAAAAATAATATGGTAAAGCATTAATAATAAAATATTTTCAATAAAATTCTAATTTATATTCTCAATTAATCCATTGTGTTCAATAAATTTAAATCATTTGATAAGTTATACCATACAATTAGAGATTGAGAAATTAAGCTGATTGATTTGAACAAGCTCAAATATATTCCTAATGCTACAACTCCTTCAACTCAAAGTTTTAAATTAAAAAAATTTATAAGACTAAGTCAAATGATAATAATAATGAATTAAAGACATCCATTATTATGGTATCACAACCTACTAATTAGATTGTCCTATCCACTACATAAAGGGTTTTTTTTTACATGATTACCCTAACTTCCTCATATCATATTAACAAAGTTACTAAAGTTCAAATTTTTATCTCTTCCTCCACCATAATAGATTGATATGAATAGGCATACACCTATAGGATATCATAGTAATGCATATTGTGATTAACTCTGATGTGCTAGATATTCTATAAATAAAAGTTTCAAGCTAAATTATAAGATACAATATCTCATAAATGATAAAATTATTGAAATTATCACACCTATAAATTATTTAGGAACACAAAATAATTATAATGCAAATTTGAATATATTTTCCAATCCTATTCCAAATCATGTAGCAATGGAAAGTAAGGATACTGCTAAGTTGTATATGCTAAAAAATACACATCCTCATATTTTGACATATGAGAACCAATTGGAAAAACTTATTGGTAAAATTATAGGCATATCATCAAAATGACTTATAGTTACATTTGATGATAGTGATATTTTGGTATATAATTTTGATTTTAATTCATTATTTTTATGAACCTACATTGATTCACAACTAATCGATAGTGTTATGGTTGCCAATGGTTTAAGTGATTTTTTTTATAATGACACTTATTCATACTCTTAGAAACACACATGAGTATTTTATGGATACAACCAAGATAATAAAATGATTCAATGGACAAAGACATAACTCCTTAGGATGCATTTTGTTACCTCTTAAGTTACGCTCTATAATAATTGTTACTTTATTCTTAGTTTTATTGAGAATAGGGGTATTTGACATGTTATTAGGATGAAATTTTATAAAGAATATTAATGAAATACCATATTCAATACATACATGTGTGTAGTGCATATACATTATAATATAATGGTGAAAATTATAGGTATTCCATATGAGTATCATATTTAGCTAGAGGACTTTCATCCTCCACCCTCACCAACACCACATTTGGTTGATACACCTATTAAAGAACTTTATACATAATTAGTTATTAAAATATTTAGGATCATTCTATATAATTAGGTATAAAATCTACTAAGGTTCATTTTTATCAGATAGTTCAGAGGAAGGCATCTAATTTTTTAGATGACTAGTACCTCCACACCCATTACATCAGAGAGTCATTTAGGACTTAGGATAGCTAGTTTTTTATCCATGTCATAATTAAATTTGACAAATATTTTGGTGTGTTTCATAGTGAACACAATAACATGTGTCTCCTACTATAAAATGAATTCTATAGGATTTTATGCTTATTAGAGCTACCCATCATATACATGATCTTATGAGTCATGATGAGGATAATAATTACACTATAACATGATATCATTTTTTAAATTAATATATAGTTATATATGATACTAATCACTCACAAAAGGTGATAACTCCCATGTTTTATATAAAACCTATACATGACCATCCCTTAGATTTGTTAATCAGTTAGCATCCCATATAAGCAAAATATTTCCAAAAAAAAAATTAAATAAAAACTTAAGCATGATGCATTTTATAGTTTTAAATATTAATTTATGTTATTTATGACATGTTTGGTAGATTAGATATCTTTTTTCATATTTACATACATTTCACACTATAATAATTGAGATGTAGGACACGTAGTTTACACATGATACATGGATTCATAGATGTAAGACATTTGTATACCTAGATGCCATCCTAAAATTGGGAGCATATTCTTCCACATGTCATATTCATACAATTTATATGTTTCTATGACCTTTACATTTACCATGTTATACTACATTAATTTCTTACACATGTATTACTTTTTCTTATATTATTTAAAATGTTACTTTTTATGGATATGCTAGTTTTATATGATGTGACATTGTCATAGATTAATAGTATAAAATATTTTGACTTATTAGATGTTTTATTTCTATCGTTTAATTTTATAATAAGCTACTCATTACTTTTCTATTGTGTGTGGCCCTTTGCCTTGTGTGTCACATTTTATTTTCCATTGTATGTGGCTCCAAGCCTTATGTATAGTATATTATTTTCCATTGTATGTGGCCCTTGGCCTTACATGAAATTTTTTATTATCTATTATTTACAACTTTTATCCTTATGTATGATAACTACCTCATGTATGAAAAGAGATTTTTCCTTTCCATTGTCTATGAAATTTTATTATTTATTTTATGTGGATCTTGTCCTTTTGTGACATTTATTGATATATTTGACCCAAAATTTATATAGGGGGGTATCTAAGGTTAAGGGGATTAGATTATATTTTACACAAAGGTGGTGAACTAACCTAATGAGAATACAAATTGATAGAAAACTTAGAAGAACCATATTCTAAATTTATATAATTTTGATTAATACAAATAGTAAATCACATCTATTGATAGATATCATAAAAAATTGGAAACAAATGATACTTAGTTGGTTTATTATGCACATGTAGGTCTGATCTGGAATTGGTTGGAAGTAGATTAGAAGATGATCCTAGAACAATCATTAGATTTTATATCTATTCATTATATGGCATCAAAATCTTATGTCAGATATATATAATTATGTCAACACAAGTTTCTAACCCTGATGTAGGTATCTAGTATAGAATACTAACTAGACATAAATGTGACAACCTATATCCTTATGGTTTTTAATCATATTTATTTTTATATATTCAAATTACATACACATGATATCATTCTTTGTCAAATGATCAAATCCTAGTTCTTAACCCTTAGAGTGACTATGAGAAAAATGAGTTATTTGGCTCATGGTGTTGAGCTATCCCAAAGACCCCTCTATAAATGGGTATTAACTACATATACAATACTCTAAATAGGGATTCATAATTATGTATTTCTCCCCTACATGTTGGATTGTGTGTACATAAGGATATAATGTGTGATAAGTAAATACATGCAGTGACCTAGCTCATAACTTGTCAAATATGGCTCATGGGATGCTCCTTAAATTATTTAGACTTGTGGAAATACTAATCATATGATTGACATATAAATAGGGATGAATAGTATTGGAATTATTCTTAATTATCTAAGGACCAAACTATAGGTATTGAAAATTTAATTTTGTTATTGCAACATAACACTTCTTTAGATTGATAGAACAAAGGATTATACTAGCTGGGTGTTGTGGTAAGAAAGAAGTATTTATGAAGATAAAAGATGAACTAATTAGATAAATTACATGTATAAAATAGACATGAACATTTATTTATATCCTACTGGTTAGGTATTTATACCACAACATTGTAATAGATTAGATATATAATAGAAGAGATAGAATACAAAGAGGAATTATAAGAGGTTAAAGAGTAAAGTAACTTGTGTAATTACTTAAGGAGGTATAGAGTAAAGAGTATATGAATAATTATATTTGGTGATTATATATATATATATATATATATATATGAGTTAGAGTAGGAAGAATTGTGTTATATGTATTGTGTATGAGTTACTGTGAATATAGGTACTACTTATTTCTAAAAGTAAGTACTAAGGATTATAAGTAATACCAACCCTAAAAGTACATTAATCTAACTTAAATTAATCTCTTTCAACATAGAACTATTTTTAGCCAACTACTTCAAATTTTATTTCAACATTTGGTGGCACCACATGAACTTTAGTAGATTAATGTCCAAGGGGAGTATATTTTGAGTTTTATAAGCATATGTTAATAATAATAAAAGAGTGGTGGGAAGAAACACTCAAATTAATTTTCATATGGAAGTGAAGACAATAGTTTAAACACTACCAAAAGTGAAAATAAAACTTCTTAAACCATAGGAATAAGAATTTTGGGTCACCTTTGCACTATTTTTGTCACCTTAGATATTGCATCAAGATGAATACACAAAAAATTACTGCATTCACATTAAAATACATATTCATTGGGTTCTAAAGTATTTTAATGCACTTCAAATCCTTGATACATCATTAACCTAGGCTATCAATTACTAATTCGAGATAACACTTGACTCGTTTATCATAGTCTAGGCTATACAAGGTTAAACAAGATTTAATGCTAAAAAAAGATAAATTTTTTGAAGGGGAAAGGTAATGTTTATTGAAAAGAGTACCATTACTCATCCTCAAGTTATTTTTGGAGCAAGGGTTAGTGAAATAAGATAAACATTTCCTTTAGCGATAAACAACTAAGGGATGGTAGGTAAAAAGAAGGGGGGTCCTCAAAATATGTGACTACTCAAGATATCTAGTCTAAATGGTTAGGGGAGGTTAAATAAGACATTTGGGATAGGAAAATAAGTATCATTTAAAATTAATTTAATTAAATAAGAATGAGATAGTATTAAGAGGATAAATTAAATAATTGAAAGATGATGGTGAATGAGGTGATGAAAAATTAGATGGAGAATGAGAAAATTCAATAAAAAATTAAGAAATAAATTTAGAAAAAAGGAAAGAGTGATGAAAAGAAGTAAAATAATAGAGAAACATGATTTGGTCTCTATAAACAGATATCCTAATATTGAAAATATTGATACTATCCCTCCACCATAAATAAAAGAGTTAGTATTCAAACCATAGGAAGGTGAAATGAGTAAAGTGAAAGAAGTAGAATATATGAATAATTATATCATCCACCATAGAAGGTGATGAATGAAATGAAATAAGGATTAATATATTTTTTGCATTGTTTAGAACACCCAAACTATTCCAAACCATGGGTTTAGAAGACCAACTAGTCATGAGTAGTTTGGCCAATAATGGGCAAGGCCTAGGTAGTGGTAGAAGAAGTGAGGAAACGATGATTAAAATAAGAGATGTTAATTACATAGTGGAACCAAGTGAGGAAATTTTTATCAATAGAAGGGAATCCAATAGTAATTAATCAAGAAGAAAGTGTTAAAATTAATATATAAGAGCAAATAGAGGAAGAAATATAGATGAACCCTCAAAAGAAATATGAGGATGAAATAAGTGTTATTAATTATAGTCAAGAAATACATAATAGAGATAAGGGAGAATATAAGTTAAAATAAAGAGGATTAATTAATGAAAACATTAGAGAAGAAGTTCAATTAGAGATATAAGATGTGTAATAAGAGATTATAAGTGATGAAACCCCCAAAAACCATCATCAAGAGACCCTTAGAGGAAATGAACCCTTTAGGCCAATCTTCATTTCCCATGTCACTTCAAAATAGATAGGTACATCTATATTTAGACAAAGAGATATATTTACTAGTGAAGAATTAACAAATAGATACCAAATTCATAAACAAGTTAATGAGAAAATAAAGGAATTTATAAGTATTTGGGCATAAGTATTATGGAAAAGATACTTCCAAACAAAAGTGATAAGAGATAAAGGGCATAATAGTAATTTGGTAAAATGGTAGAGAGACAAAAAAACTACATAATTTCACTAGTATCATTATAGCAAATACTTCAAGAAATCATGTGAAAATTAGTAACAATCTTAATATTGGGATTCTAAACCAACCTATGAACACTAATATGACATAAAATAGGATGAAATTAGCACTATTTAGAAAAGACATGAAAGATTCCTAACATTTGTTTGTATTGGACTCATACTAGAGGATCCACAACATTATTGATGAAAGAGTTATGATATTTGAATTTTTTGAAACACTAATGGATGATGCAATGAGTGCATATATGAAAACTTAATTGATACATGGGAAAATGTACATAAATCATTTAACTTTGGTTTTCACTATCCAAACATACAAAGGTAAAGTGTCAATAAGTTGAGAGAACTAACTCAAAAATAAAAAGAAATCATCAAAGATTGTGATCAACACTTTAAATTTATAGTACATAATTTAGAGGAACCTTTGAATGAAAAACAATGAGTATATATGTTTATATCTGGATTAATCCCATGTCTTAGAGCTAATATGGATGGAAAATCTTTAATACATTTGAAAAAACATTAGAAATGATGTCAAGGCTTGAAGCATAGTCTTAGAGAAGAGATACAAATACTTCATTAAAGATAATGTGAACATATTTACAGTTGGAGTTAGAATAATTAATACTAAAACAAGAGATACATTTGAATAGAGATGATTATGCAGTACCATAAAATAAGTAACCACTATCATAGATAAGAATTTGGTGTACCACTTATTTTGTAGAAGGGCATTCTAGGACATAATCCCCCAAGGTGATATATAAAAAATAGAAGCAGTGATAAGATCAATGCAACCATAAATAGAGATGACTCCACAAGCTCAACAAGCCATATATGGTGACATGATATATTTTGGAAAATGTAGGGTTTACAATCAACATCCACAACACTTTTGCCCCATAATGGAAGTGGTACCTCCTAAAAATCATATAATGAACTACATTAATTATGGTTATTTTAATCACTATAATAATAACTTCTACACTATTGATACACTTATGGATATTCAAGACATAATTCATAGAATAGTGATAATAATACAATAAATTTCATTATCATAATTAACAATGAATGATGCCAATGTACCACACACTACTCATTAATATCCATCACCTTCATAAATTCAAAATAATTAACCCCATTACTATAATAAAAACTAGGGAGGGTATAAAGGAGGCATTGAAGATGGATATAGAGGATACTTTGGAAGGCAAAATTACCAAAGTAGAAGAGGATATAATTAGAATTATAACTAGGGGTACAATCAAGAGAGACCCACACCAACCTATTAAAAGTATAGTAAGGTGGGCATATTTATAGAAACTATAATGAAGAACCACAAATGGAGTGTGGATTATATAATTAAAAAGGTAAACATGATTCATTTTCATGACCCAAAGTGGCACAATTCTACAAAAATGGTAGGACAAAAACATAAGAACTAGCATAATCTCCCTCCAAGAAAGGGGCTAAACATCTTAAGAAAATTCCAAAATCATATGTATAAAAGGGTAGTGCAATGAAGTTCATCATGAAAATGAGGAAGATAAAAAATATAAGAGGGATGTAGATCCCAAATATTCATAATGTTAGAACAAATTTGATAATGTCAATAAATAATAAGAGAATAAAAAGAAAGGGCACCAAATAAGGCTTTCCTTATCATGAACAATGATATGAAACTATGATTAGTGGTAACCACGAAAGTGAGAAAAATATAAGGAAATGTAAATAAATAACTACTAAATCTAATACAAAATTAGACATTGAGTTGAAAGGCAAGAAACCTAATATATATGAATATGATTGTATTGTAGATAAAAGCAAGAAATGAATAACATAAAAACAAGATAAAGATCAACATAGATTGACTTATTTTAATGAAGATAAGGTCAAGGACCTTAAAATAATCATGAGATAAATAAATAAACAAGACCTAATAACTAAGTTCACCCAGTTTTTTAAATGTTGGAACACACAAAAGAGGGAACAATGAGTGCAATGAGTAGAAAAAATAAAAATAAAAATACAACGAATGTATTTAGAACAAATAAAAAATGGAAAAAAAATTCATTTTGTTAAATGTAAAAATAAATGGCTAAGAAATAAATAAAACACTCTTACACCTTGGCATATATAAAAATGTCTTACTATAGAGCACACAGGAGTTGTTTTGGAAATCGTAGTTTTATGGAACATCATATGATATTACCATGGCTGACGGTATTCTTTTGTTCACTAATTAGGACTCCACACAATATTGAATTTGACTTTATGGGGATAACGAAGAAGATATATTTTAAGGTAATTGATATGTATGATACTAGTTATCCAATATTATTAAACTTAGAATTATGTGTCAATTGTTATGGATCTTTATATTCTAAAGTGGAAGAAATAAAATTTGAAATAAAATGACTGGTAGTCCATTTTATGCTATAAATAGGGTTGGTGGTGGCATGGTTAGAAGAACTATGGTTGGAAGATGAAGATAGTGAATTTGATAACCTCATTGGGGTGTACACCCTTAAGAAAATTATAATAATGGATGCGGAATTATAACCTAAAGATGAAGTGGAAGAAGGAGAAATAATTTTAAGAGATTAAATTAAAGCTTGTATGTACTGCGAACTAGAAACTATAATTTGGAAGGTATGTTGCATAATAAAAACACCATAAAAATGGAAATCACTACAACACTAGAAAATTTAGTACCATAGAGAAGAAGAGATCACCGCATAGAATGAGATTCACATAATAAATTACCTAAGTTTATCAGCATTGGTCTAGTTAATGGTTATTTACAGTAAATGATGAGATTATTTATGTAATAAGAAATAAGGATGAAATTAATTTATGACACACTCACTACTAATTCTATAAGATGGTGGAATACCCATAAAATAATCATCCATAGTTGGAAAAATTTATACATATTACTTAAAATGAGATTTGTAAGATTAAAAATCTACTTTCTAGAGATAAGAAGTTACATAGGAGAAACCAACCCAAGGATGCATATTGACACATGTGAAAAATGGGAAGACAAGAGGAGAAATAGATGAAAAACTATGGGTGAAATTCATTTTTTGGACACTATACACTATCCCAAAAACATGGTACCTACATCAAGAGATGCAGAAGGTAACTAGTACATGGGTAGACTTAAAAAGAGATTTTTGTAAAATTTTCAATTTCTAGGACCCAAATACTAGATTATGTAGAGTGTTGTGGAAATTAAAAAAACATATATTTATGGAAGACTCCAACACAAAATTATAATTATCCAAAATAAAAATTAAGGAAAAAAATGGGTCACATAGATGATTGGGAACAGATTGGCACAATTGTAGAGAGTTACAAAAAATTGTGGCAAGAAATACAAAAAATTACAGGTTGAGAAACTGACATACTATAGGAAAATTACAAAAAATGAAGAGGATGAAGAAGAAAAACTATAAAACATCAAAATAGACATTGAGGAAGGAGAGAGACAACTCCTTGATACCACATAGTATAATACATAGTACTTATACCAACCTCTTAAAATTAGAGAATAGAATATTACCACAAAAGGAAATCCCAAAATGGCAAAAGTTGATAACTATTGGGGAGAATAAGAGGTGGAGAAGATAATAGAGTTATTAAGGGAATTTTAAGATTTATTTCTAATAAGATTCATCGAGCTCAAGGGAGTCAAGTAAGAGGTGAGTACAATGAGAATATAGTTGAAAGAGGATATTAAATTGTTGTAAAAAAGACTGTATAGACTTAATCCTAATTTTAAGGTAAAAACTAAGATTGAATTGGATAAAATGTTAGTTGGTGGAATTATAAATCCTATAGAATACACTTAATAGATAATACCCATGGTAGTATAGACTAATAAAGTCAATGAGTTACACATCTATGTTGATTATAAAGAGTTGAATAAGGCATGTTTGCATGATCCATTCCCAACAACATTCACTAAATATACATTGGAAAACATTGTAAGAAGGGAAATATAATCATTTACTAGTGGATTCTTAGGATACCATCAGGTTAGAATAACATAGGTGGATAGACCAAAAACTACATTTGCTACAGAATAGGGATCTTTCATGTACATAGTCACGCCCTTTGGGTTGAAGAATGCATCTGCTATGTTTAGCCATATGATGGTGAATATATTTATGGATTTCATACATGAATTTTTTTAAGTTTATCTAAATGATTGGATAGTATATGGGTTGATTAAAGATCATGTTCAAGCATTATGGATAAAGTTTCAAAGATGTAGCCAATTGAACATTTCTCTAAATCTTAAGAAATGTATCTTTTCTATGGCCTTTGGTACTTTATTGGGATACATAATATGTAAAAAATGTTTGATGATAGATCCCACTAAAACTACAATAATCATAAATCTAGCACCACCCAAAACACAAAAGGAAGTTTGAACTACCTTTGGATACAATAGATATCATCATACATTCATAAGACATTACGCAGCTATAAGTGCACCCATCGAATAATTATTGAATAAATGGCATAACCAACCATTGGATTGGTTAAGATAATGTCAAGAATCATTTTATACAATAAAAAAATATTTTAGATGATCCATTATATTATTCCCCAATTGGAAAATCCTATTCCACATACACATTGATGCCTTGAGAATTGCAATAGGATAATTACTAGCACAACCCTACAAAAAAATTGATCATCCAATTTCATTTTCTAGTATAAAATTAGAAAGAGTGAAAATAAATTACTCCAATACAAAGAGGGAGGCAATCATTATGGTCTACATAATACAAAAATTTAGGCATCACTTATAGAATATCCATTTATATTTTTTATGGATCACAATCCACTTAAGTACCTAATAAATAGACTAATAATACAAATATGAATCTAACACTTGATTATACTATTCCAAGAAGTTGATTTCAAAATTATTGTGAAACATGAAAAAGTAAAAAATAGACCTAAATATCTCTAAAGAATAACAACATGAGCAGATATGGGACTAATTGAGGATGAGTTTCCTAGAAATCACCTTTTTTGCATATAATTAATCCCCAAGGATATGGAGGGTATTGCATAATTTTTGTCTAGCGGAGAGTTTCTAGAAGAATAATACACATTATAGAAGAAAATATTTATGATCCAGGCATTTTGCTTTATGCTAATGGAAGGAAACTTATATAAAAAAGGAAGAGATGAGGTACTATAGAGAGTAGAATTACTGTATGACTGAAAATCTATCTTAAAATAAGCCCATGATGGACTTAGGAGGGCATATTTTTGAAGAAGCTACATGTAATAAAATATTATTACTAGGCCTATGGTGACTGTCACTTTTTAAGGATGCCCATAAGTATAAAAGTAGTGACATCTATCAAAGAGTGGTAAAACCAAATGATAGAGAGGAGATGCCTCTTTATCGAGTCTTTCCAGTAGTCCTATTTGAAAAATGGGAAATTGAGTTTATAAGACCCATCAAACCTATGGAAATAAAAAGTAACACAGTTCATTATCATTGGCATAGAATATCTAACATTATGGGTAGAATTTATACCAAAAAAATATTATACTACAAAGATAACCATAATTTTTTTATATGTAAATATAATTACAAGGTTTGGATGTCCACTGAGTATAACAAGTGATCAAGGGAAACACTTATTTAATAACATGAAGGTCGAATTTATGAAACACTTCTTGATCCAACATCATAGAAGCACTCACTACCACCCATAGGCAAAAGGAAATATTAAAGCATTCAACAAATTATTAGAAAAGGTACTAAAAATATATGAAATATAGAGATAGGATATTGGGATACGAAGATACCCACATTTTTGTGGGATTTCCACACTACTTATAAGTGATGAAAAAGTACTATCCTTTTGTAGACACCAAAATTGTGTCTACTCCTTGGTTGACTCCCCCTTGGTCCCCTTGGTCCACTTCTAAACATTTCTAACCCACACACTTATTAATTTAAAATAAATTACCTATTTTAAATTAATAACACCACCCTTAACACATCACCCATGACACCTCACCTTGCCCTTGGATACCCCCATTTATCACCTATGACAAATCATAATGACCTAAGACCTATTTCAACTCCCCCACTAATCCTCGCACCTATTAAACCCACCCTTTGGACCGTTCGCTAATGGCAGCTAAACTTGGCAGACAGAGGAATAGGAAAAAGGCTAAAAATAGCCTTTTTACCCATCTTCTAGCCACCGACGTTGGTTACTCGTCAGTTGATGCCGGTAGAATTGCCAATGTCGATTGTTTAAAACTAAATTCTAACCCCAAATTCTGCCCCCAGGATTGATTTCACCAAATGCTAATTCTCTTACACCCAGAATCTAACCTCTCTCTCTCTCTCTCTCCTAGATGCACACCAAGCATCACAGGCTACAGGAACTCTACATCAGTCACTCCACACCTGATTGAAACATTGTAGGAAGTCTTGTACATCAGCTGCATCGGGAACAAGCATTCACACCCCTGATTCTTTAGCAAGCAAGAGCTAAGTATTCTTCTTCTATTTCATTTCAATAATTTAGAAAGCATCAGCAATTAGCTTTTATTTAGCATTTCTAAATATCATCAACCAGACCTGACTTTCTTCCTGGAGAGGCTAAGAGGCCTTCCCCATATCCTTACTCCTTTTGACAACCTGTCCTCTACCCCTTGTCCCTCTTAAGACTCTATTGACTTCCCTACAATCTTGCACAGACCTCCAAACTCCTACAGACCTCCCAAACTCCTGTGTCACCCATAAACCTATCCAAGGCCATTTCCCTAACTGACATTGACCATTGCCCCTACCGACATCGATAGACTAATCGACATCGACAAATTTGACCAACTGACGTTGGCAGAACTACTGACATCGATGACTGTGATAGACTAATAGCAGAATATAGGTACGCATTATCTCTATTTCTTTTGTTTATTTTTTCACCATTTCTCTTTCTAGAAACACTCTTTTTTCAACTAGTGGACTGTCATCCCTCAAGGAAGTTTTTGCACTTTTGGGACCAAGCTTTGCTTGACAGTCCACCATATATCTATCTAACATTTTATTTGTTTAAGACTTTCTTATCTACAGGTGTCATCCTCCACAACCAAAGAGGATCTCCTTCAATCGTCTGGATACGATGTGCAACTTCATCTGGGTATCATCTAACCCCTGATCATTACCTTTTAGTTTCTTATTTCTTTTGAATGTGAAAAGCGAAAAACTAGCTATAAACATTTTGGCATGCCTAGTGGGACCTTGGAGTTTTCCTTGGGTTCATTTCTTCTAAAGGCAAACTTTCATATAGGTGCATTAGGAAAAATTTTCTTCTTGCATCCTTCTTCTATCTCTTTATCTTGGAAAGGAATCATAAGTGAAAGTTAAAAAGAACTTTTTCTTCTCGTCACTCTTTCCTTGCATCTTAGAGTAGTGAAATTCATGCTCTTAACCTTTTCCTCACTTGTTTACATCCGAACAAAACATTTCAATTTGGGTTAAAACTATATTGCATCTCATTCCTGCTTGAATGCATTTTTAGCTCATCTAGTAATTAAAATCGCATTATGAATAAAGCGTAGTGCACTTATATTACACAATCTAACCACTTTCACAAATTAAACATCTAAACATACCTGAGACAAGGCCCAACTAGGATTTCATCACCTAGCGGATACCTTACCCTTGCTGGCAATCCCACTTGGACTTCACTACCAAGGGGAGAACCCACTCTGTTCTCTGGCAGAGTATAAACTCTAGGGGAAGTATATACTGGCTAAGCGACCCAGCTTGTCTTTGGGCTCGTGAAGTGGGGGGAGCAAGATCCTAACACCAGGCCATGTACAAAACCTAATACAGATTTTGAGCACCAAAACTTAACCCGAAACCAACCTTAGACTGCCTCTTTTAGGACCCATTCTAAAAGCCCAACTTCTCAAACATATTCTTCTAAGGCATAAGCCAACACGATTCTAAAATTCTATTCTTAGGAATTAATGTTTAGTGTTTGCTTACCTTCATCTATTTTTCTATCTATATCTAATTTTTTGAGCTGGTGAGGTCACATTTTGAGCTCCCAAAACAACTCAAAACTTTCTTTTTCTTCCAAAAACTTTTAGTCTTCTGAGTTTCTAGAAATACACAGTCACCGACATCAGTTTTTCCATCGACGTCAGCAACTAGTCTTCACCAACATTGGTTATCCAACTGACATCAGCAATTTACTTCACCAACATCAGTTCTTCTACTGACGTCAGTCACTATCAAAAATATTTCTTCTCAAAATAGCAAGTTCAAAACCTAACTTTTTTGTTGTAAAAAACATAATCTAGTTTTCTGAGGCTGAAACATACAATTTTTAAAACCTGAACCTATTTTGCCATGGATGGTTTTGACATGTAGTCAAACCAAAAATCTTGTTGACCATGCAAGGCAACAACCACTCCCACCTTCGCCTTCTATATCAAGTCCCCAAATGGAGTATAATTCAGAAATTGAACATACTCCTATCTAACCAATCCCAACTCAACCCCTTATTGTTCCTGAAGGGGACCAAGACTTTGAAAGGTTCCTTGACCTCAATGTCAAGGCTCTTTAGCACTATCTCATGAGAAGTCAAATGTGAGATCCTTTAGGCAACCTAGTTTATGGGATGCCAACTTCTTTAGTTGAAACGACAATCATATCAATAGCCTCTATAACCCAACCCATGGTCACCCAGGCCATTGCCTCAACTAACAACCTGACCATGACCAATATTCAAAGTGTGGCCTTTTCTTTTGTTTCTAGACCTACCTCCATTGGGGTTTTTGTACCCCCTCAACCACAAACCATTCAACAAAGTCCTACACCATTCTAAAACTTAATTGTCTCCATCCCACCTACTCTTGCACCCATAAATACAAGAGTGACTACTTATCCTCCGGCTAGTGTTGCCACCATCCAACCACCTCTGGCAACATCAAGTCAAATTTTGCCTTCTAGCTTCATGACACAACCACCCTTGACTTCAACATCAGTCCCTATGACTAGTTACCAATATGTTGTACCAATACAAACATAACCTAGTACGTCATACTCTCCATCTAACACCTTCCAAATGCCTTACAACCTAGGGGGTGCCCCACCTACAAACCCATCATCCAATCTAATCAAGATGTTGATGGATAAGGTGTATAATCTTGAGACATCTATTTCTAGTTCAAGAAATGTTCTCTCATATGAACAAATTTGTAATGAACCTATTCATCCTTCAGTCCCAATCCAACCATATCCTTGTCAATGGGAACTTCCCAAGTTTACTCATTTTCATAGTAAGGAGGACCCACAACAACATCTACGAGTGTTCAAACACGCTTGTTACCTTATAACACATGATGAAGCATTGTTACTATGCACATTTCCCATGTCACTTTCTGGTGCTGCCCTCGATTGGTATAGTTTTATTACCAGTCACTCTATCTTTTCTTTCACTCAACTAGCCCAACTTTTCCTTGACCACTTTTCAATCAACATAACTAAAAATGTCTCCATCATGGACCTATATTCTATCAGATAATTTGATGATGAATCCATAGCTGATTTCATTGCTCGATGGAGAAGTTTAATCAACCAACTCTCCTTTTCTTTACCTCAACCTGAGCTCATCAAGCTCTTTTCACAAGTGTGTGCCAAACACATCTCATCTACTTTATGGGTCCAAACATTTTGCACATTTGATGAAGCATTCACTATGGCTAGGAAGCTTAAACTCCATGCTGTCAAAGAAAATAAAGTCAAATTGTGTACTACTAATGCAAAATCAAATGACCCTTCATCTAAATCTTCTTCCTCTAATTCCAAATCCAAGGGATTGACAAATGTTGTGGTACTTAGATCATAATCATCAACCACAACTAACCAATCCAAACCTTCCACATCTCAAAGCATTACATGACAATTCTAACAATGATATGTATAACATCAATATACTCCAATAGGAGAATCATACACATCTATGTTGGATAAACCAGTCAAATAGGGAGTCCTCAGCCTCCCCCAAATTTGACCACCACTGCAATTTGACCCTTCAAAAGCTATCCCTACATGGTATAGGGAAAATGACTTTTGTCATTATCACCATATCAAAGGCCATGACATAGACAATTGTAAAACCCTTAAGGATATCATTCAGGACATGTTAGATAAATGTGATCTTGTCTTGGATAACCCAAACACGCCACCTAACCAAAACATAGACATCTTTAGACGATAATTCCCTAACCATCCCCCTAGCTAAAATAATGTACAGACCATGGCAGAAGACCCCCAAGAGCGTAATATACACACAGTCAACACGGTCTTTCCTGTCATTCCTAACCAACCTCTCCCATAGTCTGAAGAGGTTAGTCAACCTATTTGTCCACCATAAGAAGAAGAGCCTTCTTTTCCTATTTGTCCACCATAGGTAGAAGAGCCTTCTTCCCTTATTTCTCCTCCACAGGTGGAAGAACCTTTTTCTCCTATTAGTTCTCCATCAACCTCTCTTATATTGGAGGACACTTTGACCATACCAATACCACTAGCCCCACCTTCATCCTTCCTACTACCAATAAAGGACCATACCTTTCTTGCTCTTCAACCACAAGTAGAAGGTACGATCATCCCTACCCTCTATCCTCTTGAGGAGTCACATTCTCCAATTCCTTCTCCACTAAGAGAAGAACTTGTCTCTTCACCTACTTCGACCGAAGATGATCTAGTAATGGCTCTCTCACACCTTTGGCCCAAAATCACTGCATCTAACACATTTTCAGTCTCACAACCACCCGCATCTTCTAAAAAACCAAAGCCTCATCTAACAGCTTCTAAACCATTCTCTCAACTAGCTGAAAACTTAGGATTTCTCCATTTGAGGAACTTAGAGTGTGAGGCATTATGGGAACAACTCAAAGATCCTTATCTTATAGATCCCTCTCCATCTCATATTATTAACCCTCCTTTAACAAAATGTCCCAAAGTCTCCAACAAGGGCTAGGCTTCTACTTCCAAATCTTCAGAAGCTCAACCGTCCACATCTGAACCTAAACCCTCACAAACATCCACCATACCAAAACTAGTTAAATCCCTTGGTGTTCACCCCATATCTAACCTCACTCACCCACAAGTGAAGGTAGACTTGAACCTTGCCTTGCACAATAGTGGTCCTCAAACCAAACTATAGAAGGCTACTAAAACATGTCAAAGAACTCCTCCCCCACCATCACCATTGCCCTCTATTTTGGGCCCTCATCCTTCTACCTTAATAGGAGTACTCCCTACTCCAACACCTGTCAAAAAAAAGTTGCCTCCATTACTCCCTTTACCCACCAAAAACATGCCTCCTCTAAAAAATTTGGCATCCCTCACAAAGAAAGTGTCATCTACACAAGTGGCCACACCACCAATCAAAAAGGTGGTACAAAAATTTCCCTCAACAACTCCAAAATAAAAGTCATCAACACCTAGTACATCGACAAGCATAGACCCATTAGCGGGTTCATATGCTTTGATACTATGCTAACTTTTGCAAACTTCTAGCATCACTCTCCCACCTATTAAACCATTTCAACCTCTCAGACCAAAACCGTCTTGGTTCGATGACACTAGAATTTGCTTATATCATCGCACACCTAGACATGACACTAAAGATTGTTGTGCCCTTAAGGTTGTCATTCACCAATACACGGAAAAAGACACCCTTCTTATTGAGGATACTATCAACAGATCTCCAACACCATCTCATGTCTCTCAAACCTCTTCACCTTCATTGGGATCCCATCATTAGACTATGGTCCCTTTACCTCCTTCATCCCCTTTATTCGAGATTAACACCATCAATGTGGTCACTAGGTCACAAAATTTAAAGGATAAAGGAAAAGAGAAAGTTGCTATTCCTTGGACCTACCCATTTGTCAAGCCTGCTCAACCACCTAAACTCAAGATTTATATCTTGGGTATATCCCAACCAACTTCTTCAAAGGCAATCCATGATTCTATGGTGAAACAACTTCACCAAACTCCCATGAAGATGACTTTATATGACCTCATTCAAATCTCTCCACAACATTGTCAAGCTTTAATCAAGGCTTTATAGGTAGTGGAGGTCTAACCTAAGGACCCCCAACCACTAGCTGCCTTAGTCTAATCATTACCCACCGTCGCCTTTATTACCTTTAGTGATTATGAAATTCCTACCTCCAACTTGGAAGATCAGGATGCTGCCCTTTTCATCATAGCCTACATTGATCAAACTTGCATTAAGCAAGTTATTATTGATGGGGGTGCTAGCATCAATATCATTCTCACTCATGCCTATGACCAATGAGCTCTCCCAAAGAATTGTGTGTCAAAAACTGATGCAGTTCTTCGTTCTTTCAATGACTCCACTGCCACTACCATTGGCACCATCATCTTACATATTTGTGTTGGCCCACAAACAATCCCAGAGCTCTTCTACATCATCGAGGGAGAGTTCCAATACAACATGTTATTAGGATGACCTGGATTTATGCTATGGCCTGTGTCCCTTCTACATTACACCGTTATGTCAAATTTGAACATGACAGTCAAGTCCATGTCATTCCCGTAGACCCCTCCCCTTTCAAGACATGCAACACAACTTATCAAACCAAAAATGTTCTCATTCCTTTCAATACATCGACCCAAACACTACCTTCACCTACAGAAGCTTCAAAAAGTATGCAAATTGCGGTTATACCTACACCACCTCCTCAAGTGACAACAAAAGACCCTATGGAAGATACCTTCCAACGTCTTTCACTTGGGGAGTATCATTTACTCACCTTAGACATGTTCCTGACTCCTCAAGAGTATGGACAACTTCATCACAATCCTAGATATGACCATCATATCATAATGGTCATCCCTTATGGTCCTCCCAATCTTTGAACAAATCTCATCTATGGAGGGCTAGATCAAGCTCCCATTGATGGGAATCCTCTTTCATCACCCCAACTATTTATGTCTGACTTCTCTTTTCTTAACAACCCAAACTTTGCTCATACCTATCTTTATAGGTGTACAAGGAAGGGCTTTGGCTTTGAGCGCTATAAACAAGGCTCCCACCAGCCCATCGAATCACCAAATGATGAGGCCATAAAGAATGCCAAGAAGTGACATGGCTTGGGTTTTGAAGAACCTACTGAAGCTTCTAAAAACTCTCGCCCTGAACCTATCATAGAACAATCACCTCCAAACTCACCTATTCCCCCATATTCACCTATGGAGTCGGTGGTTTCCATCCCTCCTAGTTTTTTTCCATAAATTCCATTCGCTTGGAACCCCTAACCTATCAACTAGGTGGGGTATCTAGGTCTCTCCCTCTCATTTATCCAAACATGATAGATGATGAATTTGCTACCATCAACACTGTCTAATGCATAGACGATGATGCCATTCTCACCTACATGGGTGTAGATGACTCTTTCATCCAACGATCCCTTCCTTCAAAAACATAGGTTATGTTAAATGAATCGACCATTGACATTAACCTTCCATCTTCTGATGTTCCTCACATTTTAAAGATTGGTTAATCTTTGGACACCCAGGAACAAATTAACTATACCAAATTCCTTTAAGACCATAGCAAAGCCTTTGTTTGGACCTACAGTGACATGCCCAACATCGACCCTAACATCATCATCCATAACATCATCACAAACCTAGAGGTTAAGCCTGTCAGGCAAAAGCTTTGAAAGATGCATCCTCACATTGCACTTCTTGTCAAAGAGGAGCTTTAATGTCTTCTTTCCGTATCCTTCATCCAACCCATTGATTATCCATAATGGGTGTCAAATATCATCCTTGTCACCAAAGTAATTGGGGGGATCTGAATCTATACTAACTATCGTGACCTTAACCTGGCTTTCCCAAAAGATGATTTTCCTCTACCCAACATTGACCAACTTGCTGATCTTATGGCCGGTCATGAGATGCTATCACTCATGGATCAGTTTTTAGGATATAACCAAATCCTGATTGCACCAAAAGATTAGCACAAAACTACCTTCATCACCCCATGGGGGACTTTTTGCTACAGGGTTATGCCTTTTGGCCTAAAAAACATAAGCACCACATATCAACGCACCATGACCTACATATTTCATGATATCCTCCACAAAATCATGGAGGACTATGTGGATGACCTACTAGGCAAATCTAAACTCCACCATGACCATTTAACTATTCTCAAAATCATATTCACTCACCTCCTCTGATACAACATTCATCTTAAACCCAAGAAATGTGTCTTTAGGGTTCTCTTTGGGAAGCTTTTAGGCTTCATCATTTCCCTTCGTGGCATTGAAATTGATCCCACTAAGATTCGAGCTATACTCAAGATGCTGCCACCTACCAATCTAAAGCAACTTCGCAGCTTGCAAGGGAAGCTCCAATCTATTCATCGCTTCATCTCGTAGCTTTTTGACTGATGTCAAGCCTTTCATCACCTCCTCAAGAAGGACATCTCCTTTAATTGGGATAAGGATTGCTAGGAGGATTTTGAAGCCCTTAAACACTACCTTGTCTCTCCACCAGTCCTTATTCTACCAAAAGATGATCAACCCTTCTATCTTTACATCTCATCAACAAATCATTCTTTAGGTGCCATGATTACACACCAAGATGAACAACATCATGAGCAGGTGGTTTATTATATAAGTCAAATGCTCATTGATTATGAAACTTGGTATACTCATACTGAAAAACTCTACTTGGCATTAGTCTTTGCAGCTACCAAACTCTGTCATTATCTTCTCAATCACAAAACTTATGTCATCACCCACACTGACCCCCTCAAATACATGCATTCCAAGCCATACCAAAACCAACATATGGATCATTGGCTCATGCTTCTTGCTGAGTTCAATTTGGAATTTATCCAACAAAAATCTATAAAGGGGCAAACAATCACTGTCCAACTAGTGGATGCCCCTCTACCTGACAAACAACCTTCTCACTATGAATTCCCAGATGAATCAATCACCACACTTTCCACCGATGACATTTTCTATCAAATGTCAATGTTCTTTGATGGGTCTAAATGTCAACGCGGTGGGGGTGCAGGGGTCATTCTCATCCCTCACAAAGGTGAGCCCATGCCCCTATCTTTTAAACTTGACTTTGAATGTACCAACAATATGGCTGAATATGAAGCCTTAATTTTGGGACTTCAAACCACCCTTTTCCTAGGCATCAAGACCATCAACATGTTTGGCAACTCACAACTAGTCATCAATCAAATCAATGGTTCATATCTTTGTAAAAATGAAGTTTTGCAAAGGTACAAACACCGTGTTGACACCCTGCTAGAATCTTTTGACCATTACCTCTTGCAAACTATTCCTCAATCTACAAATAAGTTTACTGATACTATGGCTTCTCTCACCTCACGCATTCCATCCTCATCAACTTCCTCAAGAATCTATGTTATGGTACACCATTTAGCGTTACCTTCATATATCTTCACTAACATCAACTTTGTTAGCACCATTGACTCTAGTCCACAAGATGTTTGGTATAAACAACTTGTGGACTACTTAACTTATTCTATTGTCCCCCTGATCTCTCTAGCAATGCGCAATGGGATTTTATCAAAAGCACAGATTGATATACTATGTTAGGGGGTCTTCTCTATAAACAAGGTTTCGATGGCCTCCTTCAATGTCTAACCTCCACTAAAACATCTCACGCTATCAAACAAGTCCATGATGGGATTTGTGGAGGGCATTTCAGTGGTAACACAGTTGCCAAGTGCATCCTTCACCTGGGCTATTATTGGCCCACTCTTCATCAAGACTACAGTGACTATGTTCGGCATTGTATCAAATGCCAACAACATGCTAACTTACTTCACGTCCCTAGCCATGCTCTACAAGTAGCTAAGGATTTTTGGCCTTTTTCACAATGGGGCTTAGATCTAATCAGTGAGATTAACCCTCATTCATCTCTTTGACATCAGTCTATTATCACCGCAACCAAATACTTCACTAAATGGGTGGAAGTGATTCCCCTCATCTCCACTAAAGCTGACAAAATTATCAACTTCATCAACACCCATATAGTCTATCATTTTAGTGTACCTCACAAGATCATCATCGATAATTGTAAATCATTCAAAAACAAAATTGTCCAGAAAGTTTGTGACTCATTTGGCATCAAGCTCAGCTTCTCCTCACCTTACTACCCACAAGTAAATGGGAAGGCCAAGGCTTCCAACAAAATCTTAACCAAAATCCTCATGAAGGTGGTCAATGACACTGGAAGGGATTGGCACATTCACATGCCCTTCACTTTGTGGGCCTACCACACTAGCATTCAAACCCCTATGGGTGCTACATGTTTCTCTCTAGTATATGGAACTAAGGCTATCTTGCCTCTAGAAGTACAGATACCTTCTTTATGCATCTCTTTGCATGACATACTTTCTAACGATGACTTTCATCAAGATCGATTAGCTCAACTTGAGTTACTTGACGAACGTCGCCTTACTACCCTTGATCATCTCCACATCTACCAAAATTGCCTCCAACGTGCCTATAACAAAAGTCTGAGGGAATGAGATTTCAAAATCAGAGATCTTGTCCTCAAAGAAAACCAACATGTGACCAATATGGAAAGAAGTAAGGCAAGTTTGCTCCTAATTGGCTCAGACCTTATATCATAACACACAAGTATGGATCAGGGACTTATTGTCTATCTTCTCTTGAAGGCTGGCTAGAACATAATCCCTTTAATGCCTTGCATCTATGACCATTCTACTATTAAGCAAGTAATCACTCACTTGATATTTAACTTGAGCTCGTCCCTTGAGCAACCCCCATCATCATCATTCCTATTCCTTTCAACTCTTTTTCCCTACAAACATTAGTCAACCCTTTGGTAAAGCATGAATGCTTTGTCCTTACAAAAGGGAAACCCCCAAATCTCTATAGTCAAGTCCATGACCAAAGTTTAGTCAAAAAAAAGAAAAAAAGAAAAGAAAATGGGATGCCTATACAAAGGTCATATACTATAAATGTAGACTGCTCCCTCAAAGGATAGCTACATCATTGCTGTAATTAATAGACTACTCCCTTGAAGGATAGCTATTCAAAGACATTCAAACATATAAAGTAGAATATAAACCACTCCCTTAAAGGATGGCTATACACAAATTTTTCTCCAAACAAGCACTCTCTTAGAAACTTCCCGCATCGATCAGCTTCACATATGACCACAAAACAAAACAACATCCCCACGTAGACTTCCCACATCGATCAGTCTACCAAAAAAAATAAAAATAAAAATAAAATAAAGTCATGGACTTCCCTGTAGTCATTCTCAAGGTCACTTATAAAAGGGGCAAAGTTATCCTTGCTAAAAGGGGTTACGCTATCCTCATACCTCACATAATCAAACCTATTACCCCAACATACCCAAGGGATTTTGAGCTCACTTAACATCAAGTGATTTGAATACTTCTCTAACATAAACAATGGTCAATGACGTAATGCATGAATGGGGCTTTTGTATACAAAAACCCTTATCTATGCTACCATTATGGTCCTTGCCAATAAAAGAGCAATGCACCTTTCACTCCTTACACATCTTCATCACATACAACCAAACCAAACCAATAACATGACATCATGACATCATACATCATCATAGCCTATTCACACTAGTTTCTATGGAAACCAATACACATGGAAACTATCAACCACACAATTTATGCCAAGCATAAACCATTACTTGCTGAAGCATAAGCATACTCATTTCATTTTTAGCATACATCCATCACCGATATGGAAAATTGCCAGGGATGGAAAACCCTATCACCAATGTTACGGAATACACCATTACATGGAAAAGACTGTAACATCATCATACCCTCATCATTTATAATTTGACCAAACCAACCTATCAACCAACCTAAACTACATTGGTTTGAGGCCCTTCTAACAAGGGCTATGTAGGTAGCACTTAGATGACATGATGTCTTCTGGGGTTAGCTCAGCCACATCTATTTGTTCATCTACCTGATGGACAAACCATTTAACCTTTAACCATGACTTAACCTAGTCTAACCCACATCCATAACTGAACCTCTTCCTCCCTTTTAGGGAGAACTACATTGGCCTGAGGCCCTTCCAACAAGGGCTATGTAGGCAACACTCAGTTTACATGGGATCCTCTGAGGTTAGCTCAGCCATTCCTTCATCCATCCATCTAATGGACCAACTATCTATACCAACCCAAAATCATGACCAGCAACCTTGGAGATCATGACTATCTCCCCAAACCATGACCACTTTTGAGACAACTATGCCTTGGTTGTTTTGATTACATGTATGCTACCTCACGAATGGTTAGCAAATTGTTCACACATCACATTATGACCCTCACACGTATTATTGGATTGTGAGCAAGTTGATCCTTAATATTTGTGACATTTTCATGTTTTCCAAGAGCACTTCCTAAGCCTGGGATACTTGGAACACGATGACCATTAGAGCTACAGCTTTGATCATTTAACCCAATTAACTAAGACTAAATGCTAGGCCTGATTATTTTGATTTTAGTACTCGACCTTTGACTGTGACAATTTGACCTACCTATCACGTGAAGTGGTATACGTGTAATCTCAACTTTTGCAGTGTTCATACTCAAGCTTCACCATATCCATCCACTATCTATCAATTAGCACCCAATATCAGGTTACCTTCCCTCGACTCTCTATTTGAGGGGGGAATACCTCATCCCACACCTGGGGCAACTTACTCTTATTTTTGTCTTGTAGTTCATCAAAATAACCAACAAGACAAAAATGACCTTATCCCATACCTGGGGCAATTTACTCCTATTTTTGTCTTGCAGTTCACTAGAGCAACCAACAAGACAAAAAGGGGAAAATGTAGACACCAAAATTGTGTCTACTCCTTGGTTGACTCCCCCTTGGTCCCCTTGGTCCACTTTTAAACATTTCTAACCCACACACTTATTAATTTAAAATAAATTACCTATTTTAAATTAATAACACCACCCTTGACACATCATCCATGACACCTCACCTTGCCCTTGAATACCCCCATTTATCACCTATGACAAATCATGATGACCTAAGACCTATTTCAACTCCCCCACTAATCCTCGCGCCTATTAAACCCACCCTTTGGATCGTTCACCAATGGCAGCTGAACTTGGCAGATGGAGAAATGGGTAAAAGGCTAAAAATAGCCTTCTTACCCATCTTCTAGCCACTGACATTGGTTACTTATCGACTGACGCTGATGGAATCACCAACATTGGTTATTTAAAACTAAATTTTAACCCCAAATTCTGCCCCTAGGATTGATTTCACTGAATGCTAATTCTCTTGCTCCCAAAATCTGACCTCTCTCTCTCTCTCTCTCTCTCTCTCTCTCTCTCTTGGATGCACACCAAGCATCACAGGCTACAAGAACTCTACATCAGTCACTCCACACCTGATTGAAACATTGTAAGAAGTCTTCTACATCAGCCGCATTGGGAACAAGTGTTCACACCCCTGATTCTTTAGCAAGCAAGAGCTAAGTATTCTTCTTCTATTTCATTTCAATAATTTAGAAAGCATCAACAATTAGCTTCTATTTAGAATTTCTAAATATCATCAACTAGACCTGACTTTCTTCCTGGAGAGGTTGAGAGGCCTTCCCCATATCTTTACTCCTTTTGACAACTTGTCCTCTACCCCTTGTCCCTCTTAAGACTCTATTGACTTCCCTGCAATCTTGCACGGACCTCTAAACTCCTATAGACCTCCCAGACTCCTTTGTCACCTATAAACTTGTCCAAAACCCATCTAAGGCCATTTCCCTAATCGGCATCGACCATTGCCCCTACCAATGTCGGTAGACTAACTGATGTCGGCAACCTTGACCAATCAATGCCGACAGAACTACCGACATCGGTGACTGTGACAGACTGATAGTAGAATATAGGTACACATTATCTCTATTTCTTTTGTTTAGTCTTTCACCATTTCTCTTTCTAGAAACACTCTTTTTTCAACTAGTGGACTGCCATCCCTCAAGGAAGTTTTTGCACTTTTGAGATCGAGCTTTGCTTAGCAGTCCACCATATATCTATCTAACATTTTATTTGTTTAAGACTTTCTTATCTACAGGTGTCATCCTCCATAGCCAAAGAGGATCTCCTTCAATCGTCTAGATATGGTGCGCAACTTCATCTGGGTATCATCTAACCCCTGATCATTACCTTTTAGTTTCTTATTTCTTTTGAATGTGAAAAGTGAAAAACTAGCTAGAAACATTCTACAATGCCTAGTGGGACCTTGGAGTTTTCCTTGGGTTCATTTCTTCTAAAGGCAAACTTTCATATAGGTGCATTAGGAAAATTTTTCTTCTTGCATCCTTCTTCTATCTCTTTATCTTGGAAAGGAATCATAAGTGGAAGTTAAAAATAACTTTTTCTTCTCGTCACTCTTTCCTTGCATCTTAGAGTAGTGACATTCATGCTCTTAACCTTTTCCTCACTTGTTTGCATCTGAACAAAACATTTCAATTTGGGTTAAAAATATATTGCATCTCATTCCTGCTTGAATGCATTTTTAGCTCATCTAGTAATTAAAACCGCATTATGAATAAAGCGTAGTGCACTTATATTACACAATCTGACCACATTCACAAATTAAACATTTAAACATACCTAAGATAAGGCCTGACTAGGATTTCATCACCTAGTGGATACCTTACCCTTCCTGACAATCCCACTTGGACTTCACTACCAAGGGAACCCACTCTATTCTCTGGCAGAGTATAAACTCTAGGGGAAGTATATACTGGCTAAGCAACCTGGCTAAGTGACCCAGCTTGTCTCTAGGTTCGTGAAGTGAGGGGAGCAAGCTCCTAGCACTAGGCCATGTACAGAACCTAATACAGATTTTGAGCACCAAAACTTAACCCGAAACCAACCTTAGACTGCCTCTTTTAGGACCCATTCTAAAAGCCCAACTTCCCAAACATATTCTTCTAAGGCATAAGCCAACACGATTCTAAAATTATATTCTTAGGAATTAATGTTTAGTGTTTGCTTACCTTCATCTATTTTTCTATCTATATCTAATTTTTCTTTGTAGATACGTAATTTGGACTATAAAAATAAATAAGTTCATATTTTTCTTTGTAGATACGTAATTTGGAAAATAATGGAGGACACAACTACATAAGGAAATGGTAGACTATGGTAATAAATAAGGATACATAAGGCATAAACGAGGTGGTTTGGTTCTCTACAAGTCAAAAAATTAAGTAGGTTAATTCAAAATAAATTAAATAGGCAAAGAGGTAAATGGTGGGAATAACATAGTGGGGAAATCTATTAAAATAATGATGTCATAGAAGATAAACATGAAATTAATTAAGATAAGATATATTATTACGTGCCAAAGAAAATAAAAGGAATCATTGGACATAAATAATACATGAGATTAATTACATAAAAAATAGCTCAACATGATTAATAGATAGAACAAACATGCTATAAATTGAGGGGCTCGTTAATGAGAAAACTTATAGAATTACCTAAGTATAGATACTATGTAGAATTTATTTCTTGTGCAAAGTATTTACACTCAACTCAAAGATAATTTATGAACTAATTAGACAAGATAATGGAGATCCCTTAGGTTGTTGTGATTGAGAAGATAAAGAAACCCACATACAAGAAGCATTTTATCAAATCTAAAAAGCTAGATCCATTAGACACATTTTAAAAAGTGTCTTATCTTATCACACATGTATATTATACATATAGATACATCAAAACACATTTTATATAAATTTATCATGAATTTTGAGGCATAAAGAAGTGTGATTATGCAAGAAAACCCAAAAAATTGGTAGTTAGAATACAAGGAGTATAGGGTTATTTTGAAGTTGAAACTAAACATATGGATTTAGTTACCTTACTTTTTCCCAATGACAATCATGACCAAGGTGTTATTGAGTAGTACCCATGAATGTATTCTATATCTAAATCAATAATATCACATCACACTAGAGGTAATTCATAGATTTGTTGGTCTAGTACATGAAGGACATTCAACACATAAATATGATTGTAAAATAAATATGAGTACCAATACTTTGGCCACACTTATTAAAACAAAATTTAATAATTGAATTCTATCAATTCACAACATAAAGTATCTAAAGATAATATTTAAAATAAAATATATTTCATGTAAGGTTTACTAAACAAATAGATATGACTTAGAAATGTAAAAGAGTGTACACATAACATATGACATGGTATCCTATAGAATGTAATATGAATTGAATACTACCTTACATAAATAATTCTAGGAGAGTCTATAAAATATTAAGAAAGGTAAAACTATTAACGACTTTTGTTATGGTTCACTTTTGATAGTACTTATCATGTAATTTACACACACCTTTCTTGGGCATGATGGATGGGTATAATAGAGTCCAGATTATTCCATATGAGCATAAATAGTAAATGCATTCAAGGATGTAACTATAATACAAAAATTATAAAAAATTATATAATGGAAGAAGATGATTATGAGTATGGTTGAAGGAAGATACAAAATCTCAAAATAAATGGTATAAAAATACTACACTAGAATTACAATTTACTATAGATGTAGATAAAATCTTTATTGATCCCTATGTTATAAATCAATTTCCTTTACCCCTCTTCCTTACAAGGTTAATGATGAGAAATTCAAGGTAGTCATCATTATATCTAGGAGTATACCACTAGATCCTAGGTCACAATAATTTTTTTATGATCTAGTTGTGGGATTCTAATAGGAGGAAGAAGAAGAAGAATCCCCCAAATATGACACTTAGGAAGAGTTCGAAGCATCTCAACCCTACACCAATTCTTGTAGATCCTCAAAAATACATAGATAAGTAATAGACTTAAAAACACTCCAAGAAGAATAAGAGGAGGAGGACACAAATACATTTGTAGTTAAGGATTATACCACTGGGTATGATTTTCGAGAATAAAATATGTTATAAAATGATACTCATCCTTACTCATTGTGAAGAATAAATATATCACTTGGAAAAGGGTTATCACCAAGAACCAAAAAAAATCTAGACTGTAGAGGATAAAAAAGGATCACCTATAACATCTGTAGTAGTGGGCCAAACTTGGTTACAATTAAATAGAGAGAAAAGAGGGTGGAGTTCATCTCCACACCTAGATGCTAAGGGGAAGAAGTAGAAGTCAATCAAATGAAAGACTAAAGGGAAAACCCTAGCAACATATTCAAAAACTAAATCATCTAAAATAGGAGAAGAAGAATAGATTGAGGCTAATTAAAAAATAGAAGTAACCAGAAAGGTACCTAAGATAAACACTCTACTTAGCATATTTGATTCTAAATGTGGAATATATAAGCTAGGCAACCTATATATAGATGTAGATACCATAGGAAAAAATAAAGTAACTAGAGCAATTTTGGACTATATTGATATTAGTCCCTACGAACTAGATGATACTATAGGAATCCTTATAGATCACCTAAAAGATATTCTAAGGCATACAAAGTAAAAAATCAAAGAGGATAAGATAAGTGTTGAGAAATATCATGAGGATACCCTAAGAAAAACTGTTATGAAATCATAAATATCTCCTGTAGACCAGGAGAGACTAAGGCAACTCTAAAAAATGTAGTTATGATCTAAGTAGAAGATATATTTAGTTATAGAGGCCTTGGACAAGAGGAATTTTTTTTATAAATACAAATAAATCAAAGAATAAATTATCTAACAACATCATCTATTGGAACATGAATTGTAATAAGAAGCTAAGAAGATTTGGTAAATTGTAGAGTTAGCCAAACAAAAGGCTAGACAACTATTGGATAAAGAAAAATTAGATAAGGAAGAGGTGGAAAAGGATAGGATATAGAAATAAAATGTAAATTGGAGAAATAAAAAAATCAAAAAAATGGAGTTTAGGAGGAACAAACAAGGAAGGAATAGGAGGAAAAAAGGGCAAAAGAGAAAAGATAAAAAAATCCTTACAAAAAAAGAGGAAAATATAAAGAAGGAACAAAAGAAAAAAATGGAAGTAGAACAGGAAAAGGAAAAAAATGAGTAGGAGAGGAAAATTTACAAAGGAAACAAAAGGAAATTGGAGGAGGATTTTTTTTTAAAAAATGGCAACAATAAAACAAAAGGAGGAAGAAGATAAACAAAATTATGAACTAGAAAAGAAGCAATAAACAAAAGAGGAAGTGGCTTTAAAATAAAAAAAGAGGAAAAATAAGGTAATTCAAGTGTCAAGGATACCACCTAGATTGATGCACCAAACATTATAATTATAATGGAGGTAGGAAAAAGCATCATAATAACTCTTATGGAGCCATTTACATGGATCAAGGAAGAATTGGCCAAGCACAAGTAAAAGACACCCATTATCATGGTTCTATCAAGCATTATTCATCCTAATGATAGAGGACAAATTAAAGTGGATTTATAGAATCTAACCCCTATATACAAATATATGGTGGGATAAACTCTTATCTAAATTTTTAGGATGGATTAGATGACAAGGTGTGTTACTCTAGAGGAAGGTATTAATAAAATTCTATTTTCCCTAACCACTACATGGCCATATCTTGATCAACATAACTTTTCCAATAGAACAAAAACTAGTGGAAATAATCTAAAACTTCATTATCCATGTATGAATTATGGTTGATAAAATCATCATCAAATGAAGGATAGAGAAGAATATAAAGAGGAACTATTAGGGCCTTTTCTAGTAGAAAATTAGGACAATAGAATATAATATAAAGTACAAGTGGGGAAAATGAAGGAAAAACTAGAAGATGTAACTACTTACTTTATATACTCATCTAATTAGCCTCTCTAGAAAAATGAAAAGAAAACTGAGCTAGAGGATAGAAAAATAGTTGATTGTAGCCTCAACTATCATCAGTTTTCAACACATACCTTGAACAATAAAATGTAGGAAGATGATATCCTTGCAAGAGAGGTAAAAATATAAACAAAAAGAGAAGATATCCATCTATGAGGAAATGTTGGATTATGGGGAGCTTCTAAGTAACCAAATATAAAAAATTGAGATTTGAATCAAGAAACATCTGGATTATCTAGACTTCCTAGACAAATATCTAGCCCAAAATGACATAGTCATGATAGTGAAAGAAAACATGGCCATTGACAACATGATAGTGGATGTAAAGAAGATTATTTTTGACTAGGATAATTTTTAAAATACTATGGAAAGCAAGTATGAACAACATATACCTAAATAAGGGACATCAACTTCATAATCTCCATCAAATTATTACAATGGTCCTAACATTTTGTTACACTTGGGTGAATTGTGGAATTTTTTGGTACCTTTCAAAATCTTAGGGTTGTCTCAAGGACAAAAAAAATGTCTAAAATATAAGAAAAATTTGGTAGGATTCTCATTTATCTAAGGACCAAAATATAGGTACCACAGAGTTGATTTATTTATAACATTAGCATTAAACTTCTCCAAGCTGATAGAATAGAGGATTCTATCAACTGGGTACTTCAATAAGAAAGAAGGCTTTATGGAGACAAAGATTGACCTTATTTGAGAAAGGGCATGTCTCACATATACATGACCATTGAATTATGTTGTATTGGATAGGTATCTATATTGCAACATTGTAATGGATTAGATATAACATAAAAGAGATAAAATACAGAGATTAATTATAAGAGGTTACATATCAAAGTAACCTATGTAATTAATTAATGTAGTAGAGAGTAAAGAGTATATGCACTATTTTATTTGATAATATTATATATATATATATATATATATATATATATATAAAATAAATAAAATATTTAGAGTAGGAAATATTATGTTCTGTGTATTGTGTATGAGTTATTGTGAATATAGGAACTATTTTTCTAAATTGAATACTAAGGATTATTAATAGTATCAACTTTTAAGATACATTAATATAAATAAATTTTAACTATTTAAACATAAAAATATCTTTATTCAACCAATTTAGATTTTATGTCAATAAATAGGGTAGGTTTACTCACTTGAATGCTTGATAAAATGATTATTGGTATATGGCCTTATGAATTATATGTGATTTCCTAGGTGATTACTAAGTGAGAAATGAATGAGGGTTGATATTGTATATACACCAATACATTTTATAAATATCCCACATTAAATCACCTATACTAACCTTTAAAATACATTTTTTTTACAAATTGGATGGCTTTTGGGTACTGGACACTTTATAGGTAAAGTGGAGACTTGTGTCGATATAAGAGTCTATCTAGGATGCAAATGTATAGGAATTTATAAAATAGGTATAGGTCCATTATTGGTAGTGAAGTATAATAATTAGGTTTATATATTTTTGGATAGTATACAAGGCTTGGCCATCAGAATAATAATGGTTAGAATAAGAGATAAGTAATTTAGGCACAAAGAGATAGTGATTGTGAGCCTTTCAATAATGAGTAGGTCTAGAACTGAAAGATATAACCATGATAGGTATTTTCCAAGTGTACAAGACTTATTTAATACATAAATATAATTTTTTAATCTACATTTCCCCCTAATTTAATCTTGTAATGAAATTCCTAGTTTAAAGGAAAGAAATGCGCATCTGGTTATGTATGACACCTTGTCTTTACGTGAGCCCAACTTGAGTGATTTGATGGTGATTGACTTGAAACCAAGAGAATTTTACAATATATAATTATTTGATGAAAGTTTAAATTTAAATATTTTTAAATTCTTGAAAGTAATAAGAATAAGGTTAGGAATACACTAATGTGTTGATGCAACCATCTTGCCACTTAGAAATTTGATTTAGAAGTATGCCTCATTATGAAGCATTGGAGATGATATTGGGACAATTTTTAACTTGAAAGTACATAAATATATAGGGATTGGAGGACACATGCACCCAACCTTAATGTGAAGGTGAGTTTAAACATGGCCATTAAACTTGTTTATCTCAATCATGCAACCCAAATATGTGCATAACCTAGTGAGTGTGATCATTTTAATCAACTCACATTATATCTAGTATGGATGGATGGTATAATCAAATACAACCTATAATTATTGTAAATTTATATGATTTAATAAAATCTATCTTATAAGTTTAGAAAATTTAAGTGATTTAATCAACTCAACCTTTTAAAGGTGAACCAACTACTACAGTAGATTAGCTCAATGAAAATCCATAATATTCCATCTTGGGTGTAATAATAGTCCATAATAGTATTTAAAATATAAAAAATGATATGATTTTGTAATTTTAGGTGCTTTTTACATGACATATACACCTCATATATATCTCAAGCTAAAGTTTGCGTATAATAACAATACCCATGTATATAATGTTTCCACAAATATGTATCTGAATCATATAATTGTGAAATATGGTGATTTTGAAATTAGTGAAAGTGTGGAGGACATGTTTTTATGACATGGCCCCACTAAATCTAAAAAATCTAAGAAATATTATAAATGTGGAGAACATGTTTCCATGGCATGCACCACTGTAATTTGGATATGTCACATACTAAATAAGTGTGGAGGTTGTGACTTTTTTAAATGCCCCCACTCAAAATTGGAAATGTGAAAATGTGGGAGTCATGCCTCTATGACATGCCCCACTGATATGCCCCTATTTTGAGCTAAGGGGAAGTAAAATTTGGTAGTTACCTTACCTCAAAAGGATAAGATAACTATATAAGTTATGTATGGATCATGTAACATATAATATTAGTATGTATAAGTAGATATATCATTAAATCACATAGTATGTGATCATAAAAAGTCTTAAGATGCATTATATAGATCATGGTAACATCTAGAGAGTAACAATACAATATCAACAAGCAATTAAGTGAACACACATGATCACTCAAAATCAAAGCAAGAGGAAATGGTCTACGAAGACCTCATACGAATGGAAAATTTAAATGTCACATAAATAAAGGGACATGACTTAGTCAAATGTCCAAAAAGCATAGAATGATATATTCAAATGTCCATACAAAAAATAATGACATATTCAAATGTTCAAATAGGAAATCATGTCATGGGAGAAATAATCAATAGATCATATTCAAATCATAAAATAAGAAATATAATTAAATACAATATCAAGCAATGAACAGACTCAAGGAAGTACAAAAATTGAAAATTAGGAAAGATATAAATAACCAACATGAACCTAGAATACTAATTCCTACAAATATGTGTTAGTAATTAATGTTAAGTAAATAGCATATCAAGTACACTATGAAATGTATAATCATGGATATATGTGTGTGTAATTATAAAAGATAAAACATGATAATGTAAAGTGATCATTAAATAATATAACCTAGGTGTGTGGTGATCAAAGAAGTAGATGCTCTGAATATACTTATGACATGAGTAGAGGGAAAGCCCAACATTAATATGTGAATCTATCATGTACCTAAATATACCTTTATCACACTAAAATTAATCATGAAACATATGTGTATATAGGAAAGGAATGATATGCTATCTACTAACATAGAGTAAACAACATATGCATTTAAAAACATTACAACTAGGAAGATGCTAAATTTATTGGTGTTTTTGAATTGTTTGAATGTTTATGTATTTTTTGAATATTTGATTTTTTTAAATTTTTTGGAGAAGGAAAATTCAAGCCAATTATACCATCTAATGGATGCTCATATGTAAGTTCTCTAAACATTTAATATGGTATATTAAACTATTGGTACTATTGAGGAACATGTATAGATGTAATATATATCATTGTAGGCTCTGGAATGCTCTATGTATGGGTCATAAGACTATATGGTCTAAAAGATGTAATAAAAGGAGTAGGGGTTCATGGAACCAATTATTTTAGGCTCTATATTGTATTTTAAGTAAAAATAATAATAAAATGTTTAGGTGTTTTAGATAACTAAGTATGTTTCATAGTAGTAGATGAGGATTCCATATAATCCACTATGTTTCTATGATGTAAAGGTCTCTCGAGTATGGGCCACTTAGGAAAGGGAATTTCCTATTGATTAACCTTACATGAAGAATTAAAATTAGTAGGTTTGATACTTATTTATCTTATAATAAATTATCTTGTTCAAGTTGATTTTCATATGTAATTTCATGAACTTTGACTACTTTATTGGTGATTTAATAGTTTTAGGAATATTGGTGTATTATTCCTAATTTAGTTAAAGGTCTAGAATATAAAATCAATAAATAAATATATATTAATTAAGATATTGATTTATAATAATTTGACTGTAATTTAAACCTTTCTAAAAATAGTAATAAGGGAGAGAAAATAAGACTTAGCTAGAAATTCACTGAGATGGTTGCTGCAAGGTCTAAAATTCACTATGCAAGATTGGGACACTATAAAAAATTAGGATCTAGACTTCATTTTATGATTGGATAGGAGTGTCAAAATAGGACACCCTAGGGTTTGGTGCTATAGTCATCTTATACTGATGTTATCTAAGAGATCTGAGTTTTTTGGGTTTTGTTCCTTGTGTCTATGTGAGCCTACCTATGAAATTTATACTATCAGATGTCTATAGAACTCCTTGTAGAGCTTATTTAGTCTTCAAACCCTAGACTCCATTTTGATTTGATAAAATTTTGGAAAGAGGGGGGGTTAGTGTGTATAAGATGTACTGAACATGTATCCACATCCCTTGTGTGGGCATGCTTCCTACATACCAATTCTCCAAAGAGGGTTCAAGTCATATGTATGTCTCCCACTTAATGTGATTTATGAAATTGTGTGTATGAAGATGTAAAACACTAAAAATGGTGTGCTTGAAATGGTTAAGGACTGGTGTAAGGATTTGAATAATCTTGTAGTAGTATTGGTTGGTTGTATATAGAGAATAAAGAAAGATTGCTTGAGTAGTCTTGCTTGCTTTGTGATAATTTCCAACCCTTTACAAATGAACTTTGAATGGGATCTTATAGGGATCTATTGATCATGGGTTGAATGTTCTCACATTATGATGATAAGAAGAGGGATAAAAACTAGAAATAACTAACCATTGGAGGTAAAAATCCACTTGGATAGGAGTGCCAAAAGTGGACACTATAGGGTCCAGTGTTATAGTCTAAGTTGGGCACTATAGTATTGAGCTAATTAGAACTAGGAGGATAGGTGGTGCTATATTCCAAGTTGGGCACTATATTCTTGAGCTAATAAGACTTAGGAGGATAGAATTTTCATGAAAAGAGTAATCCATCTAAGTTGGGATCAAGTCTAAAAGGCCATTGATGATTGGGAATCAGTGAAAAGATGCCTATGAGGGTCATGAAATCAAGTAAAAGGGACCTATGGATTGGGTATCATTAGTCACACTCAAGTTACTAATTTTCACCTTTTATATGGCTACATTCCCCCCTTGCCCTTATTCTAGTGTGCAACAAAGCAAATTACTAAGATAAAGGAATAATATAAAGCATACTTGATCTTAACTATAAGGGTGAAGCCCATGAAGCTGTGTGATGTTGGGTGTGTATAGAGAGAGCATGATGTGAAATGTAAATGTATAAATGAAAGCAAATAATAGATTAGTTCTTACTAGATACACTATATCTAAAATAAGAATGAAAAAATCTAGGTAAGAGAGAGAAAATAAGAGAAAGGAATGAATATACCTCACTAGGTGTGTGAACTAATAAAAAACTATTGTGATGCTAAGTGATGTTGATTAATACCAAGTAATGTTGAATGATGTTATACCAAGAGTAATATCATGAATGGAGCTAAGTGCTCAATTCCCTAAAAGTGGCTTAAGAATACAAAGGCTGGCCCTTTGGGTCCATCATCACCCACTAAGAAAATATATGTGATCATGTGTGTGATAATTTATGTTTGGATTATGTCTCTAATCCCTATGAGTAGGTGGATTAAGAATACAAAGGCTAACTAGTCTTTTGGTTCCATCATTGCCCTATGAAATGAATCTATGAATTGATATCGATATGAATATGTATCATATGAGATGGATCCTAAAGCCCATGAATGATATGTAATATAAAAATGTGTCATGGATAGTTAAATGTGATCTGGATACTATAACGCTCTTGACCAACTCAGAAAAGGTGGAGATTAGGCTTGTATGAGAGCCACTCTAAAACTAGGCTATAAGCTTTTGTGGAAGCTACTAAAAAATGTGGAGGTTAGGATTGTATGAAAACCACTCTATATTGATGTAAAACACATATATATGGATAAGGCATGTAACTACTGAGAATGCCTAGGTAATGTGCTAAACTCAAAAAGAAAAGAAGATAAATGTGCCATGCACATTGCCTCTAATCAATAGTTTTTGAAACATAGATTTTGATCTATAAGTTATAACAACTACCTAATCTAAAATTAGAAGTGAGAGCCATCATGCTACACATGATGTTCCCTATGTGGATTCTCTAAGAAAAAATGTACTAAAACTAATGTATTTGAACTAATCTAAATGTGTAAAGCTGTAGCTAAACCTAATTTTCTACCTGTGACTAGAAAGTCTAGTTTTTTTGCTATTTGGATAAGAGCACAAAAAATAGACACTAAAGGGTCTAGCACTCTAGTCCAATCTTGGTGCTATTATCCTAGGCTAAATCTAATAGCTATTCTAACATTTTCACTACCTACCTGGTTTACTCTATTTGGTTTGATGTTTGATTGCTATTCTAGGTGTTTTAAATGATAGTTTTTTACCATTAAGAGCTCTAATCTCTATGATAAAACCTCTATTTGTTGCCTCCTCTTTTAAGGGTAGGAATGAAGATCATACAATGACTACCCTTGGAAGAGATATCCATACAAGTGTGTTATGCTACAAAGATACGTGGTATAATAATGATAATCAATAAGATATCTTAAGATATAACATGGTTTGTAATAAGATATTATTAGATCAATAGGGGTATGCTTAGATATATATAACAATGTAATAGTATGTGTAACTTACTAAATTGAAATTGGAAGTCTGGTTAATTATTATTTATTAGTTTTTAATTATCAAGGAGGGATGGATCATGATGTCTATCATGGCATCAAAGAAAGCAAGAGAATGCATGATGTGGATCATGGAAGCTAATAAAGTAAGAGAATGCATGATGTGGATCATGGAATTACAAATAATGAGAAGAAAATCAAGCAACAAGCATGCAAGGCAAGAATCATACAAGAGTGGCTAAGGGGCCAAACAAATAAGGGACATGGACACATGTCACTCAAATTGGAAGGTAAGTATACAAGGCATATTCAAATGCCATATACACATACAATTGATACAAACAAGGTTGACATAAAATCCACAATCATGTACAAGAGTACAAGAAAAAGACATTGGAAAATTTCATAAGGCAAACAAAAGAATATAAGCATAGGACATTGGCAAATGTCCTCAGGTATATACATGAGACAAAATAAGAACTAAGAAATGCAATCACATCTAGCTATGCTAAGAAAGAAAGGAAGGTATACAATACTAGAAATACAATCAAATCTAAATAATCAAAGAAAGAAATGAAAGTATGAAAGACATGTTAGAACAAGACTATGTATATGCTAAGAAATACACAAGTGATATATACTAGTGATATGTTGATATAGTAATCTATGTATGATAGTAAATAATGTGCATCAACATGATCAATAGAGTGTGTGATATAGGAATGACACAACCTAGATGGTGTAGTCATGTAGAAGATGACCCTAGTGGGTAGATATATCAATATATGCCTCTAATGTAGAAGTAAGATGCCCCCTCAATGGGTAGAATGAAGCAATCAAGGATCTAGATGTCACTGCACACACTCAAACAAGATCAAGTGAAGCATGGTAATGTAGATAAATTGACAGATAATAACATATAACAACAAATGTAAGTCTAACATGGTATTAGAAATGTAAATCCTAGAGAATGCATATATTTGAAATGTTTTTGGTATTTTGAATTATTTGAATGTTTTTGGATTTTGAAATTTTGAATTATTTTTGAAAATTTTGATATAAGCTATGTATAATCAATCATAAGGAAATTATGTACAAGACAACTAATAAATTATGTACAAGTAAGCATAAGAAATTATGTACAATGTAATTTGAAGAATTGTGTACAAGGAAACTGAGAATAGATGATACTAACTGATGAGTCTCATAAGAGATTCCATATCATGCTGTCTTGTATCAAACAAAGGAATCATGCATGATCATGAAGAATGAGGTAATGGATACGAATATGACTCTAGCTAATTGAATTCATTGTTGGTATATTAGAAATCATAATAACCTATATTGTTTTACTCATTATTATCATTTTGATTTTGAACTAATAGAATGATAGTGTTGAATTTTGTTATATCTGGATCTTTTCCTTTGATAAATTATGTTTGTGAATGATTTGCCTTAGGATTTTAAATAAATCCCAAACCTTGGTGACAAACATTATCAATTAATAGAATATGAGTAGTGATGCCTTGAGCCTTCTTGCCCAACCCTTGACCTTGATAATCAAACTAGTATAGATATTCTTGATCAAACCCATACTAATTTAAAAGTTGAGAATCATTTTAGAGAGGTATATTTGCAAATTTTTCATGCTTTACCTATGATTACGGTACTATTTCTTGATTTGAGTTTGATTTTTATCCTTTTGTTATTCTGAGTTATGCTTTAGTAACCACTTTTGTAATGTTTTTGAATTTGACCCTTTGTGAATGTGTCCCTATGTCATTGTGGATTGCTTGATTGATTTACCTTATATAGGGTTCTCATTAGCAATTATCTATTGTTTTAGTCATATAAAATGTGAAATTTGGTAACTTGAGTGTGGCTAATGACACCCAATAGACCAGTCCATCTTGCTTGCTCTCATGACCCTCATAGGCATGTTTTCACTAATTCCTAGTCATTCATAGCCTCCTAGATTGAACCCTTGCAGGCCTAGATTGTTATTTACATTCTTAATAAATCCCTCTAGGTCCCATTAGCCATGTATATTAATTCCCAAACTTAGACTATAGTGCTGAAACCTAGGGTGTCCTTTTGGTGTTAATGTCCAAGTGCATTTTGGCTTCTATTGGTCATAGTCTTCTCAATTTTTATCCTAATTCATGTCAGCCTAATGTCATTTAACCCACGATCATTAAATACACTATAAAATTACATTTAAAGTCCATTTAGAAGGTTGGCACTCATTTACAAGATAGAAGAAAGAATACAAGAAAGACCACTCAAGCACTTTTCCCTAATCTCTGCATATAACCATCCAATAATATTTCAAGCATATTCAAACATTTACACTAGTCTTTATTCATTTCAAGTACACATAGTTTGACATTTACTTGAGTTTTCATCACACTATTACACTAAGAACTTCAATGGGATAACTACATATAGCTTGATCCCTCATCAAAGTATTGGTATATAGGCAGTGTGCCCACACATAAGGTGTGAAGTGCATCCAACGTATCCTTTACACACTAACTGCTCCTCTCTTTTCTCCAAATTTTACATTCAAGTTTAATCACAAAGAGGACCTAGGGTATTGAATACTAAATTAGGTACACAGTGAGATCTATAGACTTTTAAGCTTCAATATTTCACAAGTAGGGTCACACAGACCTAACATGTAAAACCTAGAAAGCTTAGATCACTAGGACAATAGTGTTGAGATAGGACTACAACACCAAAACCCAAGTTATCACACTTTTTGTGCTCCTATCAAATCAAGAAATTAACTGTAAATTCTTATTTTTTTATAATCTCCCCAGCCTGCACATAGATTTCTAGACCCTATCTCAGTCAAAATAGCACAGAATCAGATAAATTTAATTTTCTCTCTCTCACTACTCTTTTTAGAAAAGCCCTAACTATTATAAAATTTAATAAATTAGTAGCCTAATTATTATACATTATTTATTAATTTTATCTACTCAAACCCATTTATTATTTAGGAATTAAACATGTAATTTCTTAAAAATAATAAATCATTTGGTGAACCCAAGTTACTTTGAATTTCGTATAAAAACCCTTTAAACCCTAGGGTAAATTCTTAGCTAATTTTTCTCATTAATTTTTAAATTTTTTCTTAAACATATAAATAAAAATTTCTCTCAAATTTTAAAATTTTTTAGTAAATTTTAAAATAAATTTATTTCAAACCCTATTTGCATACAGTAGGTCCCAATAAATTTTTAGCATTAATCCAATAATTTCTTGATTTTTTGTTTACACATATTAATCAAAAATTCCTCTCAAATTTTAAAATTTTGTATTAAATTTTACAATAAATTTATTTTAAACCCTAGTGACATCAACTAACTCTTAGTAATTTTCTAAATTTTTAGTTGTATATTCAAATTAGAAAATCACTTTAGCTTTCAAAAATTCAAGGTAATTTTCAAAAAAAAAAAAATTCTCAAACCCTAGTTGCATCTATTAGGTCCCTTTAAATAAAACACTTTCCCATAAATTTATAAAAATTTTCTTGAATAATTAAATCACAAATTCAATTTGAATTTCAAAAATTAATAGTATTTTGGAAAAATATTTTTGAAAAATCCCTAGTTGCATGTACTAGCTCCTATTTTGCTTCTTGAGGTATCACCTTACATCCATAATCAAATTGAAAAAAAGATGCTCATTTATTTACAAACTTTTCTTACATTTATTGTAAATAATAAGGAAACCATAATGGGCCCTATCATGTACATGAATGATGAAGTCTATCATATATTAGCTCAAAGCTTCATCTTTTGAATTTCATGCTTATGTTTCATTATATGGGATGATATTACAAAAGTCATTTCCAAAAATGCAAAAAATTTCAAAATTATTTTTGCATATTCTATTTTACTCATAAAAAATAATTACCAACTCCATTTTTATAGATTCATTCAAAATGTTATGTTACATGTCAAAAGCTTATATGCCTTTACACAAAAATTCATGATCTCTACCCTTTACTTTCTATTTCTCATATGGAAATTTTTTCAAGTTTATCATGCCAAACGCATTAAAAATATTATGTTACATGTCAAAATTTTATATGCCTTTATGAAAAAATTAATGATCTCTATCCTTTACTTTCTATCACCCATGTAAATTTTTTTTCAAGTTTATCATGCTAAACATGTTAGAAATGTTATGATTCATGTCAAAACTCTCTATGCATTCATGAACAGATTCATGCTCTATCTCCCTTGATTGCTATCTCTCATGTGTAATTCTCTTTATAAACATATTGTTATATAAGTTATAACTCCAATTACATGAATTGTATCCCACATACATGGTTTCTACCTAGAGGATCCATTGTATAAGATAATAACCACCTGTCAAGTTTTAATGTCATATTTCATGTAGAAGAAAGAAATCCCTTCTCCTCTTCTCCCTCAAGAGGGTGATAGACACTCTGCCTCTAACTAGTTCCATGATATCACCCCTTAAAAAGGTTAGGTAGCCTATAATTTTGTTCATAATGCATACATTTAGCTTATAAATTCTTCAAACCATCTTCAACATATGTGTTTACATGTTTAATAGAAATCAACTAGGGTTTGTGCTTCTGAGAATCTAAGGGATAAAATCACCAATATGAGCAAGATAATTTTCGATTTACAAATGCGCAATCACCTATTACATAAAAGTATCACAACATTAGAAAATTAGATTATAATCCAAAATCCTAAAAGGCACCCTAATGTTAATCATGAATATGCACCTTCACCTAGCCAATTGGTTGCAAGCAATGTTATATATCAAAACAAGAAATCACAACAAATTAAATATACAACTAGTGATTCAAAAATCATTAAATTGTCAAATAAGATTTCAAGTGGGGTACTAATGGAAATGATTAAATCTAAGTTGATCAAACTACCTCCTCTACATCTAGTGATAAGATCTAGATATTATTGTGCATATCATAGAATGCATGGGAATCACACATATTCATGTTTTACATTGAAAAAACATATACAACATATAATTTCTAATGAGGACCCTATACAAGGTAAATCAACCAATCAATCCATAGTGACACAAGAACATATTCACAAAGGGTCAAATTTAGAAACAGTACATAAGTGGTTACCAAAGCATAACTCAAAGCAACAAAAGGATCAAAAAGCAAAATAAGAGCAAGAAATAGTACCATAGGAACATGCAAAGCATGAAAAATATTTAAATATACCTCTCTAAAATGAGGCTCAATTTTTAAAACAATATGGCTTTGGGTAAAAATATCTATAATAATTTGATTATCAAGGTCAAGGGTTGGGAAAGCAAGCTCAAGGCATCACTACTCCTATTCTAGAAGTTGATAATGTTTATCACCAAGGTTTGGGATTTATTGAACATCCTAAGTCAAATCATTCATAGACACAATTTAATATCTAGATACAACAAAATTCAACACTAGCATTCTATTGGTTCAAAATCAAGAAGATAATGATGAGTGGAACAATATAATTTATTATGATTTCCAAGATACCAATAATGAATCCTAATATTTAGAATCATATTCATAGCTATTCCATTGAGCTTCAAAATCATTCATGATTCTTTTTTTCAATATAGGACACCATAATAGGGAGTCTCCCATGAGACTCATCAGTTAATATCATCTCTCTTAAGCCTCACTTATCCATAGTTTCTTTTTGCTTACTTGTACATAGTTTCTCAATTTTTCTTGTACATAGTCTCTTCATGATTGATTTTACATGGTTAAAATATTCCAAAATACAAAAATAATATAATATTTAAAAATCCAAAAACATTCAAATATGTCAAAACAAAAAAAAACATTTCAATTATATGCATCATCCATGATTTACATTGCTACTACTATGCTAGACTTACATTTGTTGTCATATGCTATTATTTGTAAATTTACCTACATTACCATGCTTCACTTGATATTATATGAGTGTGTGCAGTGACACCTAGATCCTTGATTGACTCACTCTACCCATTGAGGGGGCATCTTACTTCTACAATTAAGATACACATCAATATGTATACCCACTAGGGGAATCTTCTATATGACTACACCATCCAAGTTATGTCATTCATACACCACAAAATATAGTTATCATGTTGGCATACATTAGTTACTAATCTTACATAGATTACCATATTGACACTCACTAGTATCTTGCACTAGTGTATTTCCTGGCATATACCTAGTCTTGTAATAACATGTCTAGCATAATTTCACTTCTTTATTTGATTAGTTAGATGTGATTGCACTTCTATTATATACATGATTTCATTTCTTACTTAGCGTAGGTTGATGTATTTGCATTTTCTCAGTTCTTTTTCAATGCCTTGTATGTGTTTTAGGATATTTGCCAATGTCCTTTATTTTTACTCTTCCATATGCCTATGGACCTTATGCCAACTTTGTTTGTTTCAATTATATGTGTATGTAGAATTTTGAACATGCCTTGTATGATTAATTTATAGTTTGAGTGACATGTGCCCATGTTCCTTGATTTCTTGGCCCTTTGGACACTCTTGTATACTTCTTTCTTCTTGCTTTGTATGCTTGTTTCCTGATTAATTTTCCTATTTGTAATGCCATGATCCATATAATGCATTTCTTTGCTTTCTCTAATGCCATGATGTACATCATGCTCCATCCCTCCTTACTAAAAACTAAAAACTAATACTTTAAATTCTAGTTCAATACATTGCACATGTTATTGCATTATTACATCTATATAGGCATACCCCTGTTGATCTAAAAATATCTCAATATAAACTTGCTATATCTTGAGATATTTTATCAATTATCATTGCTATATCATATATCTATGCAACATAACACACTTACAGGGCTCTTTATTCTAAGGGTAGTCATTACAACATCATCATTCCTACCCTCATAAGAGGGGGAAACAAACATGGGTTTTGTTATAGAGATTAGAGCTCTTGATAGTCAACGAAGCAATTTTTAAAACACTTAGAACAAAATCTAGACATCAGACTAGGTAAAACAAACTAGGCAAATAGTAGAGAATCTAGAATAGTTACCAGATTTGGCCCTAGACAATAGTGCCAAAGTTAGAATACAATTCTAGATAGTAGGGTGTCTTATTTTTGGTGCTCTTATCTAGATAGCAAAAAAATCAATTTTTATATAAATAGAAAAAAAATTGAGTTCAATCATAGGTTTTTTAGCTTAGTATAGTCCATATTTAGCATGTTTCAGTATAGTTTTTGCTTAGGGAATCTGGATATATGGGGAATCATGTGGAACATGATGGCTCTCACTTCTATTTTCAAATTAGGTAGTTGATCAAACTTCCAAATCAAAATATATGTTCTAGACACCAGTGATTGGGGGCAATGTGCAAAGCACATTGATCCTCCCCTTTTTTTTTGAGTTTAGTTTATTTCCTAAGCATTTCTTATCAAGTATGTGCCTTACTCCATTTATAAGTGGTTGGCATCCTTTTTCAAGTTTGGCTTTTATAAAAGATTAACTTACCAAGTACCCAAGTTCCTAAGTTGGCTTCCACATAAGCCTATTGCACTAGTTTTAGAGTGGTTTTCATACAAGCCTAATCTCCATCTTTTGAAATAGCCAAGAGTGGCCTAGTTTCCAACATACATTTGGCTATCCATGCCAATATTATTAGATCACAACACATTCATGGGATTCAAAATCCATCTCATATGACATCTATTCCATACTAGTATTAATTCATAGCTTAAATTCATGGGGAAATGATGGATCCAAAGGACTAGCTGGACTTTGTATTCTTAAGCCACCTATTTAGAGGGATTGGACACACAATCCAAACATAGATTGAGACATGCATGATTTATTAGCTTTAATTAGTTAGCAATGATGGATCTAAAGGGCCTACCTTCATATTTTTGAGCCACTTCCAAGGAATTGAGCACTCAGGTCTATTTGTGATATTAATTTTGGTATAACACACACCTAACATAATCTAACATCACAACAAGTTTTGTATTGGTTCACATACCTAGTGAGGTGTATTCATTCCTTTCTCTTCCACTATCTCTTACCCAAATTTTATACATTCTTATTTTAGATATAGTGTATCTAGTAAGGATTGATCTAATCTATGTTTTTCATTATAGATTCACACTTCACACCATGCTCTCTCTATGCACATACAACATCACATAGCTTCATGAACTTCACCTTTTCAGGTAAGTTTAGCCACACTTTCTATTTTTTCTTTATCCTAGTATTTCACTTTATTGCATCACTATAATAAAGGGAGGGAAAATGTAATATAAAATGTGAAATTTGGTGACTTGAGTATGAATAATGAAACCCAATCCATAGGTCCATCTTGCTTGCTCTCATGACCCTTATAAGCATATTTTCACTAATTCCCAGTCATTTGTAGCCTCCTATACTAAACCCTTATAGACCCAAATTACTTTTTCCATGCTTAATCCATCCCTATAGGTCCCATAAACACAGATAATATCACCCAAAATTGGACTATAATGTTAAACCCAAGGTATCTTATTATTGGTGCTATTCTTGAAGTACATTTTGGCTTCTAAAGGTCATATTCTTCTGAATCCTTATCCTAATTCATGTTAGCCTAACATTAATTAATTTAACCCATGATCATTAAATACCCTATAAAATTATATTAAAAGTCTATTTAGAAGGGTTGGCACTCATTTACAAGAGAGAATCAAGAAAACAAACAAGACCACTCAAGCACTTTTCCCTATTCCCTACATACATCCATCCAATAGTATTTCAAGCTTATTTAAACCTTTACACCAATCCTTAGTCATTCCAAGTACACCTAGTTTTTCATATACTTGAATTTTCATCACACTATTTCACCAAGAAATTCAATGGGAGAACTACATATAACTTGATCCCTCCTCAAAGTATTGGTATGTAGGTAGTGTGCCCGCACATAGGGTGTAAAGTGCATCTAGTGTATCCTTTACAAAATAACCCCTCCTCTTCTTTCTCTAAATTTTAAATTCAAGTTCAAGAATAAATAGGACCTAGGGTATTTAATACTAAATTAGGTACATAATGAACTCTGTGAACTTTCAAGCTTCAATATTTCACAAGAAGGGTCATATAGACCTAACACACAAAACCTAGAAAGCTTGGATCACTATGACAACATCATTGAAATAGGACTACAATGTTGAAACCTAGGGTATCCCACTTTTGGTGATCATATATATTTAATAAATTAAATCTAGATTCTTTTTTGTGATAGTCTCCCAAGCTTACACATAGATTTCTAGACCTTATCTTAGTTAGAACAACATAGAATCAAATTAGTTTAATTTTCTCTCTCTCACTACTATTTTTAGAAAAGTCTTAACTATAGTCAAATTTCACAAATAAATAGCCTAATTATTGTACATTATTTAATACTTTTATCTACTTAAACCTATTTATTATTTAATAATTAAACATTTAATTTCATAAAAATAACAAATCAGTTGTATATGTTGTTTCAATACAAAACATGAATCTGTGTGATGCTCATGCATTCATGATATGCACAATAATATCTAGATCTTCTTACTAGATGTAGAGGAGGTAGTTTGATCAAATTATATTTAATCATTTCCCTTAGTACCTCACTTTAACTCTTTTTTGATCTTTTAATGATTTTTGAATCATTAGTTGTAGAGTTACTTTGTTGTGATTTCTTGTTTTGATATGTAACATTGCTTGCAACCAATTGACTAGGTGATATTGTATATACATGATTGACACTAAGGTGAATTTTAGGATTTTTTTATTATAATCTAATTTTCTAATGTTATGATATTTTTATGTATAATTTATTCTGTATTTGTAAATTTGAAATTAACTTGCTCATACTGGTGATTTGATCCCTTAGAGTCTCACAAGTGTAAAACCTAGTTTATTTCGATTGAACATGTAAGAATATATGTTAAATAAGTTTTGAAGAAGCTATAGGCTGCATGTATACATTAATAAAAATAGTATAGGTTTCCTCATCATTTGGATGGGTGATAGTATGGACTAGAAACTGACTGAGATGGTTGTTGTAGCGTCTAAAATTCACTGTCCAAGACTAAGACACTATCACAAATCAAGATATAAACTTCATTTTATGATTAAATATGAGAAAAAAATAGGACAACCTAGGGTATATGTTATAGTCCTCTTCTACCACTATTTTCTAGGAGATCTAAGATTTCTAGGTTTTATTTGCTGTGTCCGTGTGAGCCTACCTATGAAATTTTGACTATCGGATGTCTATGAAACTCCTTATAGATCTAATTTAGTCTTAAAACCATATAATACATTGTGATTTGAAAAAAATTGGGAAAGAGGAGGGGTGGGGGGTTTAGTGTGTAAAATATGTAATGAACATGTATCCACACCTCTTGTGTGGGTATGCTACCTACATACCAATACTCTGAAGATGGATCAAGCCATATGTAATTCTCCCACTTGACGTGCTTTGTGCAATTATGTGTATGAAGATGAAAAATGATAAAAATGATGTGATTGAGGTGGCTAAGGACTAGTGTAAGGATTTAAATAAGCTTTTAGTAGTATTGGCTAGCTGTATGTAGAGAATAGGGAAGATTTCCTGAGTAGTTTTACTTATATTCTTGCTTGCTTTATGATAATTTACAACCCTTTCCAAATGAAATTTAAATGGGATTTTATAGGGACCTATTGGTCATGGGTTGAATGTGATCACATTAGGTTGACAAGAAGATGTATAAGAACCAAAAATAATTGACCATTGGAAGAAAACATGCACTTGGATATGAGTGTCAAAAATGGACACTAGAGGGTCCGATGCTATAGTCCAAGTTGGGTGCTATAGTCCTGAGCTAATGAGACCTAGAAGATAGATTTGTCATGGAAATATAAGTCTAGATGAGTTAGGAATTAGTGAAAATATGCCCATGAGGGTCATGAAAGCAAGCAAAAGGGACCTATGGGTTGGGTGTCATTAGCCACACTCAAGTTACTAATTTTGACATTTTATATGACTACAATTGATATGAATGTATTTAATACACTCATGCATTATGTAAGGTATTATTCATAGTTTATGTATCCATAGTCATTCCAATAACATATCAAAGACTCTCATGTATGATATAACTAACAAGGTAGTGATCATATGTGTTAGGAAAACCTATAAAGGTAAGTCAATCTCACCAAGAACATGTTGTGAGGTCCCATTGAATGATCATACATACTTTAGCTTGTTAAATGAAATAAGTTTCATTTAATGATATTGAACCATATGGCATAAGTCATAAAAATATTTGAATTTTTATAAAATAATGGACTCGTGTAATGGGGAAAGAAAAATTTGCTTGAATATGTCTTGAAGCTCTTTATCTACCATTTGATTTGACATTTTGGCCAACATTGTCTTGTACCTCAAGACATTTCATTGATAGTTTCATTGGTTCCTTGTTTCATTTTTGTAATTTGGGGATAATATACCTTTTTAGTAATATTGATAGAGAATTGTGCCAAAAAAATGATCTTTAATAGGTTTGAATGCTTTTATTGATTGGATTGGTAAATAATAAAACTGATGGGTGTCATCGACACCCTTCATTTAATAATGTTAATCTAGGGATGGTGTCTAAAGGCTGTATGTAAAAGGAAAAAGAGATTTATAGAAAATGGTTCCTTATATCACACTCCACACTTACAAGAATTTAAAACATACTTATAGGAATTCAAAATCACACTTGGTGGGATTGAAAATCACACTTGGTGGGATTGAAATTCACACTTGGTGGGATTGAAATTCACACTTGCAGAAAGTAAAACACACTTGTAGAAATTAAAACACTCTTACATAAAATTAAATCACACTTACAAAAAGTAAAGTATTTAATTAAAAATAAATGATAAACACAAAACACTTGCAGGTTTATAACAAACTATACAAAGAAATTGTTTACAATAATAAAGAAATAAAATAAGAATTTATAGCAAAAAAAATAATTACAAAATAAATAAATACATTATCAGTCTTATTTGGAATGAGTTCGCAACTCATTCCTCAGAAGAGGATTTATTCATTACATAAATTTTATAATGGGCTACTCAGAATAATGGAAGGGAAAGTATATTGATTGATTGAATGAATTGATTCAAGCATGGAAGGTTGCATTTATAATTCATGCTTCTAACCAAACACCTTATTTGGATGTAATAATTTGAGATATCCTATCCTATCTCAGTCTCCATAAAATATGAAGAGATATATTTATTTTAATAAAATATCCATTACTACGTAATCTCGATCTCCACCAAATATGAAGAGAGATAACTATTAGAAAAAAATTACATAAATGAATACAATCTATAATGGAAAATCTATACATAAAAATCTATATATAGAAAGAATCCAAATGGAAAATGTTCTTCATGATAGATGGAGCATTAGAATAAATTCAAGAATACTTTCCAAATAAGTTTGTAGTAGTTTTCTTGAAGTCTATAGCAATTTTGTTACAATCCATAGCAACCTATTGAAATCCATAACAAGCCTGGTGAAATCTATAGAAAGCCTAGTGAAATCCATAGTTGGTCTGATGTAATCCATAGTTGGTTTGATGTAATCCATATCTAGTCCATAATAAGCCTATTTTAATCTTTAGCTAGTTTGTAACAAGCCTATTATAATCTGTAGTTGTTGTAACAAGCCTATTGTAATCTATAACTGCTATAATAAACATATCATAATCTAGAGCTATTGTAACAAGCCTGTAAGAGTCCATATCTTGACCAAAATACTGGATCTTGTTTTAGAAGACTTCAACATGGTTATTATTCATAATTTGAATCATTATTATCACATTATGAATTATATATACACTCATTGATAGGTTTTTACCAATAATTATTAGAAATAGCTAATCAATAGATAACAAGGAATTTTAAAGACATAACCATGATATATACTTACTATTTCATTCTAAATAAACTATAATTTTAGAAAATACATTTAGATCTAATTATAATACAAGAAAAATGATGTTATTTTATGGATATAATGAGCCATTTTATGGACTCATCAAGAACCATCTTAGAGTATAGTCCTTGAGGCTCCTTAGAAATAGTTTAGTCAAAAGATTATCACTAGAAGTGAAATCAAGGCATTCCACATAGAAAGATCAAAGATGTTATTTTATATCACCCTTATCATCATAAAATGTGAAATTAGGTGAAACAAAAATAGTTGGTAAGGGGTGCAAATATATCTCAGGTGTAAGAGGGTTATGAAAAACATCTTATGAATCAATATCATAAGGTGACTTCATAGAATTTTTCTCAATATTAGTGATCTTAGATTGATTTTTTTATATTTTAGACAACACCTTTCACATTTTGATTGATTAGAATGGAAGTTTGATAATCCACCAAAGGTGTACCATTGGTTTGAGTTGATACGGTCATTGAAACTAGTAATTGGGTTATAGTGCTAATGTTTCTCATGTAAGATGTCGCAATAATAGGATTTTCTTTAAAGAATAATGGTGTAAATACATAACTTATGCCCCCATTAGATGTATGAAGAGATGATGTTCTTAAGGGGAGGGTTATTGGTATGAAATTAGATGTAGTACCACCTAAGGATTCATCATCACTAGGGTTTGATGCCTTAGCCTTGGCATGTTTACTGATTTCATCCCTTCTAACATATAAAAATGGATCGAGTAAGTCCTTGTTGTTATTAAGATGAGTTAATAATGCTTATTTTGCTTCCATTTGAAAGTAATTTTTTTATTAGCATTTTCATTTGCTTATAATGAAAAATTAAGAATTTGAAAAAATAATTTACAATAATCAAAAAACAAAAAACCCTAGGTCAATTTAAGGTTTTGAGATCAAATGCTAGGTTCACTAAATGTTTTAAACCTATTGTCCCCAAAAAATATCACTCATTTTTGGGACAACATTTGAACCATTTTGGTTCTACAGACCAAAATTGTCTCTTTCCTTTTTGAAATTTATCCTAGCATTTAAATTCCTCATTTTTCAAGCTTATCAAAAATCTACGGACTCTGCAGGCTTGAATCTATGGACTCTGTAGGAAAAGAAAATCTACGGACTCTGTAGGCCAAGTTCAATAAGCTTCATAGGTTGAAATCTATGGACTCTTTCAAGGTTAGAGAAAACTATGAACTTGGTTCCTATGGACTATGTAGGCAAGTTCATTTCTATAGGTTCAAAGGCTTCTACAGGCAAGTTTAATTAAAAGAATTAGTTTCCAACACTTAGTCATTTTCAGGATTGGTTCAGTGCCTTGGTTCAATAAAAAATATCCATTGGCAAGAATCTAATCAAAGGAGGCTTGAACCATTGAACCACTTTGGTTCAAAGGTTCAATGAGTTCAAAGTTCAAAAGGTTCAATGCTTTCGGTTTAATGGCAGGTTCAATCAAAGGAACAGTTCAAAGGTGGGTTCAATCAAGTGTTTCAATGCTTTGTTTCACTCAATTGGTTCATTTGCTTTGTTTCAACACTTTAGTTCAATCAAATGGTTCATCAGTCAGTTCAAGGATTTATTTAAACCATTGAACCAAAGCCTGGTTCAACATCTTTTGGTTTAAAGGCGGGTTCAAACAAATGGTTCAAAGGCAGGGTCAATCAAGAGGTTCAATGCTTCAATTCATTCAATTGGTTCATCAGCTTGAACAATCAGCTTGAATCATTTTGGTTCAAATATTTGTTCATCGGCTTGGTTCAATGGAATGGTTCAACCAAGTAATTCAATAGATTAGTTCAACGTTTGGTTCAATCAAACAGTTTAATGGCTTGGTTCAACCAAGCGGTTCACTCATACGGTTCAAAAGAGCGATACAGTGTAAAAGTTCAAAGAGCCTCCCGAAGGACAAGTGCCCTTGTGAAGGGCACTTAGTCGACAAAATTACCCTTTGGAAGGGTCATTTTCAAAGAAGGCCATGGGAAGAAATCCTGAAGGAGTTTTTCAAAGCCGAAGAACAAAATGATAATTCTCGCAGACTTTTTATCTGCGGGAATTTGTCCATGGACTTTTTGTATGTGAGAAGTTGTGGGAAGAAATGCTAAAGGTATTCACAAAGAAGACAAATAGAAAAATTCCACAGAAATTATTTTTGCAGGAAATTTCCATGGACTTTTTGTCCATGAAAAAATGCACATGGGAATTGTCCACGGGAAAAGCCTAGGAAAAAGTCTGCGGAATGTCCGCAAAGACTCTAAGGAAAAGGCCACTGAAGGACCCCAAAGGGAAGGTGCACTTGCTAGGGAATCTTAGTTTCCAAATTGAAGGACACTTCCCTAAAGATGAAAGGTCATCTTCCCTTCAGGAAGACATAAAACAAGAAATTTGAAGGAAGAACTCATCTACCCGTCGAAAGAAAGAATCTTGAAGGCCATTCAAAGACCACCTGAAGGGCATATACCCTTGTGGGGGGCTCTTCTTGACCCAAAGTGGATCATTTATTAAGGCCCAAAAGGGTAGGTTATTTTTGGGAAAGTACCAAATAGAAAAGCTAAAGAAGGACCAAGGGGTGACGTGCCTGAAGACGTCATATTCAAGACACTGAACTATCTATTGAAAATGTAATGACGGGCACGTGAATGTCAATTTTAAAGCTCATGAAATAGCCATTGATACTTTGAATCTATAGACCTAAATCCATTCACAATATTTAAGGCTAAGGCTAGCGAAAAGTGAGTAAAGAACATAACAACAAATTGAATCTAGGATCCGATTCAATTAACCAGAAAAGAAGGAATGATGAAGGAAAGATCAGATCACCAGGTGGACATTGAAAGATGCAAACTTTAAATAGCATGACTTGTTTCTCTACATTAAGAAAAAAAAATGGGTAGATGCCCCTAAGCTCTAGCCTATCTCCCTAATAATTTTCAATGCAACATGATGTGTTACTGTTCTCGAGTCCTTGAAGAGGCTATATAAGGGACTCTCTTTCATTGTAAACATATCTCTTTTTTGACAATCAAAATGAAAATCTGCCCAAATTGAAAGGCATTACTAAGACTTTGAGCTCAGTTTATTGATCATATTTTGTTATTTGAATAAGAAAGCAAGGGACTTTTTAGACTTTGTGCTATGATATCTTTGTTGTTGGGGAAACTGTTCCTATGTCTTTTTCCTTAATATATTTTCTGTTCCTTTAATTCAACAAGCAAGATTAGTGAAAGTAGTCAGGAAGGTGTCCTGAAGAGTCAAATGTGGTTAGAATTTGAGCCCCCATAATTATCTTTAGTGTGTTTTCTTTTAATTTATGTGTAAAATACTTTAGGATGACTTTGTGCCCTCATTGTCCTTCGTATCTTACTCTTGAGCAATTCAGGGGGAGACTTTGTGCTGCATCTCGATTTGCTAGTTATTACATCCTTTGCTACATTTTTCTATTACTATCAGGAGTATTCTTGTGGTTTGCTAAGTAGTACTTCTGAAAGAAGAGGAGTGTTTTTTGTCATTTCCCTTGAGTTTTTCCTTTGATCCGCACACATCATCTCTGAAGAAAGAGAGATGGATGGTTTGTCCTACCCTTGAGTATTATTTTCTATTTATATATATCTAGCATATCTATAGGGAACCTCCCCTTGATGAGATGAGAGATTAGTCCCCTTTTGATGTGGTAAAAACTACACATTTGGATGACCAGTCTTCTTACTTTGGCTGATCAGACCTATTTTATTTATCAGTATGCTGATCGATAAAATATTTAACCAACAGGTTTTGGCGACTCTACTGGGGAAATAATATCCATTATCCATTTATAATCTATCCATACACTTCCACAATAATTGGGAAAGAATGCATAGTTTAAAGCCTCAAGCTTTAACTGAAGCAAGGTCAATTCTTTTCCCATTTTTGTTTCACAATCTGGCAGATTCAAGGTATACACAAAGCCAAAGGGCTAAAGGTATCATTGACCCTGTATTCAAGTTGGTACAACAAAGTGATTTTGATCTATTTCCTTCACCATCTCATCTCCAATGAACCAAGATCTTTCCTCCTACTAAAGTTAGATCTCCATTGCCAGATGAAGTATCTACTTCTACTATTGATAAAGCTTTGCCAATAATTACCCCTCTGAGATTTGTTATTCCTCCTTTTCATAATCCTACAATGGCAGTTCAAGGCCCCCAGGGTAATGCTTTTGGTCCTCTCAATCTTACTCCACCTCTACATGAGCTTCCATGCATTTTAAGGAAGAATTTCCCCAAATTCTATGGTGATGGGAAAGTTCATCCTGATGAACACATTACAACCTTCAACATAGCTTGTGGAGTAATCAGAGTAGAATTTGAAGATGTAGCAGTCAGGATTTTTGTGGAAACATTACAAGGTGCTACTATAGATTGGTTTTATCATCTATAGGCTCGGTCAGTAATTGATTGGAATACTCTCAAAGCTAAGTTTGAAGCTAGATTCAAACCTACAGAAGATGCACATGCACTTTTGGCTCAACTTACACAGATGAAGAAAGAGCCTCATGAACCAATGAGAGACTTCATAGCCAAATTTAACAAACTGAGAAATAGAATTCTTGTAATTACTTGACCTATAGCTAAGAATCTCAAATGCTTTTTCATTAATTCTTAGTTACTTGAAGTCAGTTTTCTTTTGAGACGTGTTAGTCAAATAGATCTTGCTACAGCTCAACTTTTGGCCACTGAGGTAGAAGATGATCTCATCTTAGCAGGTAAAATAAGAAGAGATCCAAACAAAAATAGACCTTCATCATCTTCTAAATATGCATCTACAAGCAACACTGATCCAATGGCGCAAAATCTAGCAAATGAAGTGCTAGCCTTGAAAAAGCAAATGGCACAAGGAATGTCTTCTGATCCTTCTTATAGAGATATGCCAAAAATGACATTTCTAAATCAATCATATCAAGGAAATGCTACCAAGAATTAAGGGCAATAGAATTGCCTTCCTCCCCCACAAGGGAAACTTGCCCTTGAATCTCCTCCAACCAACCCAGCAGTTGGATATTTGGAAATAAAACATGCTTTCTCTTTCCAACCTAAGTTTGAGCAAGAAAATGATTTTGATCTCCTTGAAGACAATCAAGAAGAATTAGCTGGTGACTCCCATATTGGTTTCCTAAACTACCAGGATGAACCCAAAAGCAAAGGAGAAGCTTTTGATGGATCATATGCGGTGTTTACCAAGTCCAATAACCAATCAGTCCAACAAGCTAATAAAGGGAAGATAGAGGAGCAACCTCAACCAACAATTACAATTGCTAAGCATGGAACCACTTTGCCTTTTCAGTCAAAGGATCTAGTGATCACCCAAAATGTAAGTACATCAATTTTACCTTCACCTTCTACTCCCATTTCACAAACTAGCCCTCCTCCCATCCCTCCTAAAACCCAAAAGGTTGAAATACCTTCTTTTGTTCCTAGTCTAATTCAGCCATTTGACATAATTGATCATGTCAAAAGGACAAAAATATAAATGTCTAAATTTGAATATTTTCAAGCTAATCTTGATCAATTGGATAAGTTGGTCCAATGTGTTAAGAACCAAACTGTCCCTGCAAGACAAGATGTTAAGAAAATAATTCTTGATTCCCCAAAGAACATGCCCATTCCAAATAATTTGGTCATTACTCCTCCAGCTACTCCTAGAAAAATAGAACCTTTCTATGTTTCCCTGTTAATTAATGGCCACAAGCTGAGTAACTATATAATACACTCAGGCACATCTGACAATGTCATGCTTGCTAAAGTAGCTGAGTCTCTGGGCCTCACACTGACCAAGACATTTGGGAGATGTTTCTCCATGGAGAATAAGCAAGTACCATTGCTAGGGCAAATTAAATATGCCTAATTTGCATTGGCAGCCTTTCCAAACAAGAGAATCAAGATGACTATCTTGGTGGCTGACATCCCAGCATCCTATGGCATTTTGCTTGGATGAAATTTTTGCAAGGATGTGGGAGGAGAATTAAGCATAGACCTGTCTGAGGCAAGGATCCCTGTCCAAGGCATAATGAAGAGATTGCTCCTTGAAAAGGAGGCAAAATATGTGGTCACCCAAACATCAGCCCCTGTAGCACAAATTCTATTTGAGTCTTCAGGTAGGGGTAATTATTTCCTTACCACAGAGGATGTTCATGTTTCTATAGATGAAAGACCTATAGCTGACAATCCAAGAATTGATCCAAACAAGAATTTAGGAGAATTGGTAGGATACAATATAAGTAAGGAAGGATCTTCCATCTCTAATGAAGAGAAATATGATAGGAGATCAGCTTCTAATGATGCTTTGATCCTAAAATCTAATGGCAGCAATTTTTCCACCAACGATGGAGTTGGGACTATGTTGATATCTCCTCAAGGAGATATTCTTCCTTCATGTAATTTTCAAGTCAACAACACTAACAACATAGCTGGATGTGAATCTATATTGCTCGGATTGAAGATTGCTCAAGATGAAGAAATCAAACTCCTTCACATCAAAGGAGATGTTAAGCTAATGGTTTGTCAGGGGTCTGATGTTAACAATCAAACCATATGTTGGACTAGACTAGTAGAATAGAAAGTTATGATGGTGGACCATGCTACTGCAAATCAAAATTAGGCAAAGGAACCCTTCACTAAGAAAGCAAGGAGTTATGGCTTTCAAATTGAAGACCACATCCTACCATGGGGCAAGAAGAAGAAAGAGTCAAGAAGAAGATGCAAAAAATTAGTTTCTTGGTAAAGAGCTCCATTCACCTATCACCATTTCTAGGGACAAAATGTCTTCTTACTGGTTTACCAAGATGCTGCACTATTTTCACCATCTCTCAAGAAGCAGCATCTGAAATACTTTAATTCTTAAAGTATCAAATCATTTCATTTATACATATGTATACTTGTATAGTTTTTAATTTTATTTTGTTTTATTTGTTTCCTTTTTGATGCCTTTAATTTCTAGGTAAGCATGACTCCATAGCCCAATGGTACACATGAAGACACTAGAGATTCTAGATTCTACTCCCTTTAATTCTTTTTTGTAATTGACAGAAGTTCCCCAACTGAAGCCAACTATTGTCCCCCAAAAATATCACTCATTTTTGGGACAACATTTGAACCATTTTGGTCCTATAGACCAAAATTGTCTCTTCCCTTTTCAAAATTTGTCCTAAGCATTCAAATTCCTCATTTTTCAAGCTTCTCAAAAATCTACGGACTCTGCAAGCTTGAATATATGGACTCTATAGGAAAATAAAATCTACAGACTCTACAGGCCAAGTTCAAAAAGCTTCACAGGTTGAAATCTATAGACTCTTTCAAGGTTAGAGAAAAATATGGACTTGGTTTCTATGAACTCTATAGGTAGGTTCATTTCTATAGGTTTAAAGGCTTCTGTAGGTGGATTCAATCAAAAGAATCAATTTTCAACACTTAGTCATTTTAAGGATTGGTTCAGTGCCTTGGTTTAATAAAAAATCTCCATCGGCAAGCATCTAAGCAAAGGAGGCTTGAACCGTTGAACCATTGAAACACTTTGGTTCAAAGGTTCAACAAGTTTAAAGTTTAAAAGGTTCAATGCTTTTAGTTCAATGATGGGTTCAATCAAAGGAATGATTCAAAGGTGGGTTCAATCAAGTGTTTCAATGCTTTGTTTCACTCAGTTGGTTCATCTACTTTGTTTCAATGCTTTGGTTCATCCTTTGGTTCATCAGTCAGTTCAAGGATTTGTTTGAACCATTGAACCAAAGCTTGGTTCAACGGTTGGTTCAACATCTTTTAGTTTAAAGGTAGGTTCAAACAAATGGTTCAAAGGCAGGTTCAATCAAGAGGTTCAATGCTTCAGTTCATTCGATTGGTTCATCAGCTTGAACCATTAGCTTTAACCATTTTGGTTCAAAGTTTGGTTCAACAAAATGATTCAACCAAGTGGTTCAACAGATTGGTTCAACGTTTGGTTTAATCAAATGGTTCAATGACTTGGTTCAACCAAGTAGTTCACTTAGATGGTTCAAAGGAGTGATTCAATGTAAAAGTTCAAAGAGCCTCCCAAAGGACAAGTGCTCTTGCAAAGGGCACTTGGTCAACAAAAGTACCCTTTGGAAGGGTCACTTTCAAAGAAGGCCTTGAGAAGAAAGCTCGAAGGAGTTTTTCAAAGCTGAAGAACAAAATGATAATTCTCATAGACTTTTTGTCTGTGGGAGAAGCCGCAGGAAGAAATCTCAAAGGTATTCACAAAGAAGACAAACAAAACAATTCCACATAATTTTTGTCCATGGGAAATTGCCGCAGACTTTTTGTTCATGGGAAAATGCCTACGGGAATTGTTCGTAGGAAAAGACTGGGAAAAAGTCCACGGGAATGTCCACGAAGACTCTAAGGAAAAGGCCACTGAAGGACCCCAAAGGGTAGGTGCCCTTGTGGGGGAATCTCAACTACCAAATTGAAGGACACTTCCATGCTGAAAGGTCATCTTCCCTTCAAGAAGACATGAAACAAGAAATCCAAAGGAAGAACTCAGCTATCCACCGAAAGAAAGAAGCTCGAAGGCCATTCGAAGACCACCCGAAGGGTAGATACCCTTGCGAGGGGATCTTCCCAACATAAATTAGATCATTTCTTAAGGCCTAAAAGGGCAGGTTCTTTTTGGGAAAGTGCAAAATAGAAAAGCCAAAGAAGGACAAAGGTGTGATGCGCCCGAAGACATCAAAGTCAAGATAATGAACTAGCCATTGAAAATGTAGTGATGGGTGTGCAAACGTCAATTTTAAATCTCATGAAATAGCTATTGATCCTTTGAATCTACAGACTCGAATGCATTCATAGGATTTAAGGCTAAGGCTAGCATAAAGTGATTAAATAACATAACATCAAATTGAATCTAGGACCCGATTTAATTAACTAGAAAAGAAAGAATGATGAAGGAAGGATCAGATTGCCAAGTGGACATTAAAAGATGTAAACTTTTAATAGCGTGACTTGTTTCTCTACATTGAGAAAAACAAATGGGTAGATGCCCCTAATTTCTAGCCTATCTTCCTAACAGTTTTCAATGCAACATGATGTGTTACTATTCTCGAGTCCTTCTTGAAGAGGGTATATGAGGGACTCTCTTTCATTGTAAACATATCTCTTTTTTGACAATTAGAACGAAACTCTACCCAAATTGAAAGGCATTACTGAGACTTTGAGCTTAGTTTTTTGATCATATTTTGTTATTGGAATAAGAAAGCACGGGACTTTTTAGACTTTGTGCTATGATATCTTTGATGTTGGGGAAATTGTTCTTATGTCTTTTTCCTTAATATATTTTCTATTCCTTTAATTCAACAAGAAGGATTAGTGAAATTAGTTAGGAAGGTGTCCTGAAGAGTCAATTGTGGAGAGACTTTAAGACCCCAAAATTTCCTTTAGTGTGTTTTCTTTTCATTTATGTGTAAAAGACTTTGGGATGACTTTGTGCCCTCATTGTCCTTCGTATCTTACTCTTGAGCAATTCAGGTGGAGACTTTGTGCTGCATCTCAATTTGCTATTTACATCCTTTGCTACATTTTTCTATTGCTATCAGGAGTATTCTTGTGGTTTGCTTAGTAGTACTTCTGAAAGAAGAGGAGTGCTTTTTGTCATTTCCCTTGAGTTTTTCCTTTGATCTGCACACATCATCTCTGAAGAAAGAGAGATGGATGGTTTGTCCTACCCTTGAGTATTATTTTCTATTTATATATATCTAGCATATCTATAGGGAACCTCCCCTTGATGAGAGGAAGGATTAGTCCCCTTTTGATGTGGTAAAAATTGCACATTTGGATGACCAGTCTTCCTACTTTGGCTGATTAGACCTATTTTTTATCAGTACGTTGATCGACAAAATATTTAACCAACAAAACCTACATTTAGATAAAGGGATATCTAAAGTTAAGGGGATTAGATTTAATTTTACACAAAGGTAGTGAAATAATCTAACAAATAGGGAAATTAATAGATAAATTAGATAAACCATATTTTGAATTTATACAACTGAGATTCATAAAAATATAAAAGTATAACTATTGATAAATATTTAAATAAATTGGAAATAAATGAAACTTAGTTGGTTTACTATGTGTATACAAGTTTGATCTAGAACATGTTATAATTATACTGGAAGGTGGTTCTAGAACAATCATTAGATTCTAGAAATATTCTTTTTATGGCCTCAGATGCTTACAGTAGATTTAAACAATTGCATTGATGCAGGTATCTAACCCTATTACAAGTGTCCTATATGGAATACTGACTAGATATAGATGCAACTAACTAGAGCCTTATAAGTTTTATGTCCCTTTCATATTATATCTTCATATCATACACACACACTTTTGATATTTGTCAAATGATCAAACCTTAGATTTTCACCCTTAGAGTGACCATGGGAAAAATGGGTTAGTGGGATTATGGTGTTACGATGCTATAAATACCCCTTTATCAATGGGTGTTGCCTATATAGAAAATAATCTAAATAAGGCTTCCAACTTATGTATTTTTATGTTACATGTTGGATTGTGTGTGCATAAGGATGTAATGTGTGATAACCAAAGATATGCAATGACCTAGCTTGTAATTTGGAAAATATGATTCATGCACTACTCTTTGAATACTCCATACCTATGTAAATATTGCTCCTATGACTTATATAAATATGGATGAAGAGGATAGGTTTTGTCACTTTAATGCTTGATTTAGTGTTTCTTGGTATATGGCATTTGATTTATATGTGATTTTTTAGGTTATTGTTAGGTGAGGAATGAATGAGGGTTGATATTATAAATAAGCCAATCCCTTTTAGAAATATCCCACATTAAATTTCTTATCCCAACTATTAGGATACCTTTTTAAAAAAAATTGGATGATATTTGGGTACTACACACTTTGTATGAAAATTAGACAATTATGTTGATGCAAGTGTTTGTCTGAGATGTAAGTGTTTAGGAAGATTAAAAAATAGGTATAGATCCAAAAATGGTAGTGAAAGATAATAATCATGTTTAGATATTTTTGTGGGTATTAAAGGTCTAGTCAACATAATAACAATGGTCAAACTAAGATATAATAAATAATTAATAAATAGATAGTGAACATGAGCCTTTTAGAAGTTGGTAGGTCTAGAACTGAAAGGTAAAAATATGATAGGTGTTTTCTAAGTGTATAAAACCGAGGTACTACATATAACATATTAGTCATAGTCTTATCATATTGGTAGGTCTATAACTAAAAGGTAAAAATATGATAGGTGTATTCCAAGAGTATAAGACTGAGGTACTACATATATCTATAGTGACCCTTAGCCTTATGTGATATTGAGTGCTATTGCATGAGATTTATTATGGTCATAGTCTTATCTTTTACATTAGATGTGTAATTTTATTATTCATTATATGTGGCCCATTGATTTGTGTGACATTGAGGTCTATTTTATAGGATTTATTATGGTCATATCCATGACATTGTGTGATTATGAGTGAAAAATGTAGGATTATTTGTTGATTTTTTATATTTTTTGGTGTCATGATCTATCATGCACCTTCCCATTTATGTGTAGTGGCAAGATCCATAACATGTACCCTATTTTATAGTATTATTTAGTGATTATATTAGTGAAAGTTAATTCTAAATGGATAATTTCTATATATATCTTGAGATGACACTTCTATACCTTACATTCCATGTTTCATATATGCTTTAATAATAAATGCATTACTATGATGACATATTATCCATACATCGATATATGATTCCACATGATTACATATTTTTACATGACATGATGGCATTAACTATTTTATTTTGAGATGACTAATTTTTAGGTTACATACTTTAGTTCAAAATGGGGGAATATTATTGGGATTTTCATAAATATTGAAGCCTCCATGGATAAAAATTCAAAATTTGGTACATATTACATTATTTGAGAAGTTTGTATTGGTTCAAAATATCCTTTTTATTCAAATATGGGAAAAACATTTATATATTGAGACAATTTTTAAGGCATATGATTTGCATATGCACACATGTTTTAGGAATAAAATTTACATGTTTTCAAATATTTACATATTCAAAAAATACATTGGGGCATATGTCATGCATATACATACATTTTACAGGAACATGATTTATAATTTTTCATGTTTGAGACATGACAACATATATATGCATAGAATTTTATACATGTTGTCACCAATTAGATCATAACATGTGGCATGAACATTGTTCATGTACATAAACACTATTATATTTTTTCTATTATGAGATATATAATACCTATAAGTGATAATGTTTGTATCTATAAGTTCATCTATGATGGTTGGCTCAATTAAATTAGTAATGTTGTTGAGGTTTATCAATTCTCAACATCATATAAATTACTAAAATGAATCCCAATATGTGGCTCCCACCTTTACTATTGGGGTTCAAGATTAGTTATATGAGTAGTATGGTTGAGGTTTAATGTAATTTAATGGCCTAGGAACTACTCCATTTTTTATGAGGATTAACATATTTATCTTCCCATAGTATTCACTTAGTACATAAATTTAGGGCATGTTCACCTCCAAATTTTCCAAGTGCCTCAAAAAATAAGCTCCATATCTAATGTAATATCATAGGGAAATATGTTTCACACACTTACAAATGTATTCTTTTTTTGCTCTTTAAGTTTCAAAAGTTTCAATTTAATTTCAAATTTTAGATTTCATACATAGAAATTACTTGATGTTTATTCATTAAAATTTTAATGGAGTAAGGTTGACATTTTAAGTATTATCCCAAAGAAAAATTGTGGTGTACAAACTCAGGTACATATATTTGCCTATTTATTCCAATGTTTTATTTCTTTTCACTATTAGAATAAAAGAGGGGTATTTGTAGACACTAAAATCTAGTATTAGATATTTGGAAATGTCAATGTTAACCTAAATTTTATTTACATGACTTGTCAATACACATATGGCTCTTATTCATCCTTCTCTCACATCTACATGTTTTCCATGGGTATAAACTTCCTAATTTTTTATTAGTCACCTACATGAATTCCCTATGTCTAACTTGTTCAAAAATAATATTTAAACTATTTACAGATCTTCAAATTAGTATTTGTGCATTCTAAACAAAACTATTAGATATAGTATTTTTTGAGATTCTATACTCATCCAAACTTGACAAACTTATCCCATTCCAATCAATAAATAATTTTCAAATTCAAATAATTCTTATGGGTTTTCTCATATATTTCACATGTTGGTGGCATGAGAAATCACCCAAAGAGTCTCATATACATAAAAAAATATATATAATCCCATTCCTATCTATAACTTGTTAATTAAACCTAATATACACATATACATTCAAAGATATTTACCTATTATTTCTAATTCAACCATTACTCACAAGGAGTAGGTCCTAGCCATGTTTAAGACACCTCAAATCCAACTTAAAGTTTTCATTTGATAAGTCTGTAAAGCTAGATCATAGGTTGCATTTAATAAAGTATTTATATTACACAAATAAACCTAACATGGACACATACACATCTTTTGAAATACCTCTTTATATTATTGTATATGTAGGCAGTTCTCAACCATTCATCAGGAGTGGTTAAGGTTAGCTCAACCCACCTTTTTTCCCATTTGTACAGCAAAATATAGTGTAAAAAGTGGATATAGGGTTTAAAAGAGAAGGAAAAATGTATTTATAATTTTTTACATAGATAGTTCCTAAATATTGCACAAAAATATAGCTTACAAGGAGGTATAATGGCCTGTGTAAAAATCTAGAAGAAAAACTCACTAAGATGAAACTATCATATTTCATATGCTAACCTTTGTTGGTAGCATCCAGATCTAGAATATTATGTGTAGGCACACATAGAGACTTGGATCCTAATTTGAGTAGTGCAAAATCTAGTTTCTAGTCATTCATGTCATATACTTTCAATCTTAGACCTATATAATACACTAAAAGGTTGGGTATATTATTCCCTTAAGTATTTTATATGTATAACAAGTGAAATTGTTAAAATTAGAATCTATCTTTTACATTCATATTTGTATTAAACTATAATACATTATATATTCTAAATTAATTAATTTTTTTATTTTATTAGATCACATTAAAAATAATTGAGTTAAAACAATAAGAAGGGGTAGAATATATAGTATAATCATTGAAAAAATATGAGGATCTATTCCCAATAAATTTTACAGAACTAAAGGTGATCAAATAAGATGAAGGATATATGAATATAAAAATAAGATAATATTTTAAACCTATCATGAAGATACCCTATAGGATGACCGACATATTAATATCAAGGTCAATAAATAGTTAGATAAAATGTTAATAATAGGTATAATCGTATTAGTAAAAGAATCATAAAATATTAGTCCTATGTTCATACAATATAAAAGGAAATGGGAGATAGGATTTATATAGACTATAGAGAGTCAAATAAGGCATGTATCCATAAACCATTATATACCACCTTCACTTAAGAGGTATTATAAAACATGGTAGGTAGAGAAGTGTACTCATTTAGAGATGGTTTCTCAAGTTACCATTAGGTGAGAAGTGCTCTAGAGGATAGATCAAAGACCACCTTTAATATAGAGTGGAGGCCCTTAATGTACACTTTAATTAATTTTGTGAGGAAAAATAAGCTAACATTATTTAACCACATCATGGTTAATTCTTTCAAGGAGTTCATTCATTAGTTATTTTAGGTATACCTAGATGATTTAACCATGTGTAGATTTCTCAAATATCATGTGCAAATGCTGATATTAATGTTTGAAAGATGATTTTTTATGGATGTAACTTAATTTGAATGTGTGCATACATGGAATAATTTTTATTACATTATTATGACACATAATATGTGTGTAAATATTGATGGTACTCCCCTTGAAGACCATAATTATAATAAAATTACTACCACTAAAAACATAAAAATATGTGAGAACACTTTAGCAACATATTTAATAATGCATAAACTTTTGTATGGTTTAGGATTGAATTTTAATATTCATTACCAATATAACTCATAGATAAGCACTAATTGGTACACACTTATCCATAACATATTATTAGAGGAGATTATCAATTAAGTATGTACTTATTTTAATTTTTATAATAATAAGAAACACTTGTTAAACAAGTAACTACTATTGAAAATATTAATCCTAATCCTACTCTAATTTATTATTTTATACAATAGTATATAGGGATATTAGGTGAGATAGATTGTGGATGAGAGTTTCCATTTTTATACTTGTAAATTTAGGCTAGAGATCTTAATCTAAAGAGGTAGTAAAATGCTATCAAGATAAATTTGTGTTGTCTTATTTTAATCTTTCATAAATTTATATATTGCATATATGTAGGTGTATGTCTCATGGTAAGTACAATGATCCTAAAACTATTTTAGTAATGTAATATAGTATTGAAATAATAAAACCTTCACATCATGCAACAAATTTTTTTAGATCATACTAATATTTTATTTTTGTGCCCATAGTGGATATAAATATTAGGTCTATAATTTTCAATTTTTTATACATATTTACTATTTTTAGATTTGTAGTTTTCATTTTTTTTCATTTTTAATTTCAGGCCTATATTTTGAAAATAACAATGACTAGATCATTCCAAGCCATAGAATATTAGGTGTTGACAACAAAGAAAATCACAAAAGGAGAGATCTATAAAATAAAGGGTTGCAAACTAATATGCAAAACAAAGTAATAAATATCATCTATTACATAAAAAATTATTCTATATTTTTACAAATGAGAATCCTTGCATATATAGGCAAGGAAAAATAAGGAACAAAGCATCCTAACCAATGTGGGATAAATACACAATAGGAAAAATACAAAAATCATGTATTAAATAGGAGTAACCTACTATAACTCCCCACTCAAGTGAAGATATGGGTAAAAAATAGCCAAAAATAAAGTGGCATATCTATAGTATGAGTCTTGACAATAAGTCATGGTCAAGTATTCATGCACAATATATCTATGAAGTGGAGAAAGAGAGAAAAACCATAGGAGACAAAACTCTCCCCTCCAACAATGTAAAATAAAGAAGGAAGGAATTCATATTGAATCTCCCCAAGGATAACTATCATCGATACTGAATCTATCAATACTCTAAGTTAGGATTGCAAGATGACTAGTGTCAATGGCAAGATCCTTGACTAGAAGACTATAGAAGGTCACCAAGTACTATTATCCAAAAATATTTTAGTTGAAGGTGTATCTTCATTTTTATTTTCCAATTAGTGTAATCTGAGGTGTTTATGGTATCCATTATCAAAATACAATGAAGAATTTTGGAAGAATAAATAATGACCCCCCACCCAAAAAAAAGAACAACTCCCAATTCAAAGAATGACAAAGAACAAATAAACCCCAAAAATGTGTAAGCACCCCCCACCCCCACCCCCGTCCCCCCCCGCACCGCCGCCCGCCCCCCCGCCCCCCCCCCCCCCCCCCCCCCCCCCCAAATTTGACACTTCATAATTGAGTGTTTTTTACAATATAAATGACCCAAATAGATTGAAAATTTAAAAAAATACACTTACAAAAAAAATAAAAATCAATTTCAAGTCATGATTCAAAAGTTATAGCTTATATAAGTTTCCCATCATTAAAATGGGTCAAATAAGTAAACATTGCCAACAATTAAATGCACTAAGAAATAAAATATTATTTACTACTTCATTAAAATGTGGTTATTGGGATTTGATCCCAAGACCTCTTATGTGACAATGGTCCACCAGAAAATGATTTACCACTTTACCTATTGCTTAGTTAGATAAATTACTTTCAAATTTTGTTTTTAAATAACTTTTCAAGTTAAAAAATAGCCCATGGATACTCAAAAATGTGAGGGAGGGCACATTAATCTCATCAAAAGCTTAAAAAAATATTTCCATTATTTTTTTTGGCATAAACTAGGCATAAGTTTTTAAAAATGGGTGAAAGCTAGCTCAGGGTAACTCTTTGTAAGATCCTGAAAAATTGGTTGACTAGGCCTTATTCTGATGTCCTAAAAGGTGTTGTGTCCAAAGACACTGGTTCTTCATATTATAGTAAAAAATTAGAATAAAAATAATATCCTCTCCAAGAATCATATCTCAATTTGTAGATCATATGGCCTCAAATTAGAATAAAATTGTACAACTGTCCAGATGATGAAGACAAACTACTATAGTGATTTTAAAGATATCAAAAATATATACAACCTACTAAAAATGATTCTAACTAGTATGATATGAAATATAGGACTATTAGCTAGCTATACTAGGTTTTTGATATGAAAAATAAGAACCATATGACTTGTGGTGAGAGAAAACCATATAGATGGTAGGTATATGCCAATAGACTAATGAGTAGGTTTTTCAATAGAAGGTCTATATGACCTAATATTTGGTGATTCTAAAAAATTATAGAGGACATAAAACTTATATTTCTATGCCCCTATGATTTTATATCTAGATTTTGATGCATGCACAACATGAAATTGTCAAAAAATATCCATAAATTACCTTTAAAAGCTTCCAAAATAAACTTAAACATGGTTATAGAAAAATAAGTACATAATGGTACAACCTAGGATTCACATGGCCTAGTCAATGGCCAAAAAAATACATATCAAAAATCCATACAAAACACCTCCATTATGCTAATAAGAAAGTTTGATATAATGATAAGTGGTTGCAGTAACAAACTCACAAATAGATGGTTACAACACCTATTACTCTGATACCATGAAATAAATTATGACTAGACCATTCCAAGCTATAGAATCCCTGGTGATGACAATAAAGAACATCACAAAGATAGAGATATATAAAAAAGGGTTGCAAACTGATATGTAGAATAAAGTAACAAATATCATATACTACTTCTAAAAATATTTTATATTATTATAAATGAAAAGTGTATACACATAATATTTTCAAACTTTATCAATCACTAATGCTTTCTCTCTTTTAGGAACCCATCGAGTCTCAATCTCTCTAAGTTCACACCTTAAAGGGTACATAGGGAAATGGGTAGGTAGACCATTAGTGCTTCACAAGATTATTGTCCCTTATACCACCACTGGCTATCTACACAACCATCTCCTATACACTTCCCTAAGATTTACCTCTTCCCGTACACACTCCTCCAAATAATTCACCACCTTATTTAGACCCTACCTAAGCCAAAAATATTTTTTGACATTTACCAAACAATGTCAGCCTAGGCTGACCCTATATTCAAATTACTATTAGCATGTTGTAGGTCTAGGTTGGCCTTGGCTAACCTAATTTTGGACCTAACTTAATTTTATCAATTAATGATATAAGGTTGAATTGGTCCAACTCTATCAACTAAAATTTAAAAAGGGTTTAACATTAAATTTAGCTATATATACACATCCATTTCTACTATTTCTTAGGAAGATAAGAAGAAAAGCATCACATTACACATCTATTTATCCATCATTCTACTTGAGGAGAATTGCTTAGGGTTCCAATACTACACTTGGAGATATGGATCTTGTCTTGTGGAGATGTATTTTAGATGCATAGAGGAATTGTGTATCCTATAGATGACTTATCCTTATTATCCTTACATAACAAAACAACCTTTTATGAATCACCTTAGCCTAGGGAGATATTGAGGCTCAATAGGTTCATCTTCAAATGTAAGTATTCTTAACTTTGTTCTTCATTTGTTAAAGTAGATATATTTGCATATGTACTTCTCTCCCATGCATTAGGATCTACTATACATTAGCTTAAGTATATATCTTATATGCATGATTACTTTTTATGTTTATTACCCCCATTTTGTGCCACAAGATCTAGTGAGAAATATTAGATTTTAATTCACTTTGCATATACTCAGTGAATATAGAAACCATAAGATAAAATAGGTTTTGTTGTTCCCAAAATCAGCTACGCTCATTTTTGGAACAACCCCTACGAAACTTGTCTGTTTCATGTTTTTCTCTCTAAGTTCATTTTTTGAGGTGAGTTTTTTTTTCTCACATTTGCTCAACTAGCATCATCTAAAGTTCATGACATTCCCTTATTGCATTTTCCCAAAAACATGAAAATTGTTACAATCTCGATGTAGCTAGAGGACAAAGTTTTTATTTCCCAGAGTTAGTGTTTTTCTAGCATTTCCATGTAGGGACAGTATTTTTTGTTGCCACTGCATCTACTTTTTGTTTTCCATACAAAGGTGGCATTTTTTGCCACCCTTGCATCCATCATGCAAGAGCAAAAAAATTTTCCACCCTTGCATCCTTCACATGTTTTCCATGCAGGAGCAGCGATTTTTGCCACCCCTGCATATCTTTTTGAACTCTAGTGTAGGAGCGATGATTTTTTCCACCCCTGCTCTATCTCAATTTTCATGTGCAGCATTGATGGCTATGTGCATCAAGTGGTTGGGGGTAATTTTTACCCCATTTAATCTCTTTTTTCCCCATTTAAACCTCATTCTTTCATTCCTCCTCCCACTCTCTACCTCTAGATGATCAAGCAAGCAAGAGGAAGCACATTTTCACCAGATTTGAGCTTCATTTTATGTTGTTCTTCAAATAGGGTTTTGTTTTTGTTTTTGTTTTTATTTTGTTTTTCCTCTCTTTTTAAAGTTATTTTTCTTTTCATTATTTTATATATTTAATTTATCTTCTCTCCTTATTCCCCTTTCTCTTTTCCCTGTTCAACCTTGTCAGAGTCTTCCCCTCTTCTTCTATCTATTCCTTTTACCCATTCAACTAATGTTGTGGTGGCAAAATTTGTGATCCTTACAAAACTCAACAACCTTTCCAACCTTGTAATGGTGGAAAAATTCACCACCTTCACAAACCTATAATCCTTACCCATGTAAGGGAAGCTAATTTTGCTGCCCTAACACATTCCCCACCTCTCAAACTCATGCACCGGTGGCATTTTTTGCTGCTATTATAACTCGACCCAAACTAAGTGTAAGGGCAAAAAAAATCACTGCCATTATACTAGATTGCCTACCACATGCAAGGGTAGTGATTTTTTCCACCCTTACATGTTCAACTCTTTCCACATGCACTGGCAGTAATTTTTACCACTGATGCATCCCCTTTCCACTCAGCGTGCACAGGCAAAATTTTTTTGCTGCCTCTGCATGCATAACCCTTTCCACATGTAAGGGTGGAAAATTTTACCACCCCTACAAACCTTCTCCCCATTTTTTCTTTAACTCCAATAAATTATCATTTTTCATCACCTGCTCTCACCTCAACCCTTTCAAGCATGTTTCCCTAGTCATGATCACCCAATGTGCAATTTTCCTAGATTACCAAATTTTCCCCTAATTATGCAATCATGACTCTTATCACAGTTCTTCCTAGAGATCCTCCTTCATCAATGTACTTTTGACAAAGGCTCATCTTGATGACTAAAGATTCTCCAAAGAAGTCAAAGGTAATGAAGTATCAGTATCAAGGTGTTTTCCCAATCACCTCGGTCACTTCTAATGTCGACGACATTAGGGACATAGAGATCAGCCACATGGATATGGCCGAGTTCGTAGAAAGAACCAAGGCAAAAAAATTGAGCTCAAAAATGCAAAGAATAATTAAGAGCAATATTCACCTAGTCTCTTCTTTTTCTATGGTGATGCATCACACTGAGTTCATCCTCTAGTACACCTAATTCTACAACAAAGAGACTAGAGTAGTGTCAGATGCTAATGGCAATGTGGCCATTTAACTAGACCCTAAATTTATAGATAAAGTTTTCATGTGCCCTCCTACTACTAAAGTATTGAATATCGACTTCATTGAAGCACAAAAGGAATATGACAAAGATCCCAAGAAGGCAAAGAAGGTTATCAACAACAAATGGCTCAAGACTCCCAGAGCCAACTTGTCCAGATGGCCATGAAATTTTCTGAGGAGCAAATTTATAGAGGAAGTTGGTGACTTAATTACTCTTCTTAGCAGAGTACAAGGTCTACCATCTTCTTCTAAATTTCATGAATGGATGTACCCCCTCATCAAGATAGTTCTCCAAGGGAAACAAGTCATCTTCTGGGGTGAACAGATCAACAATGATCTATATGAGTAATTGACAAAAGTGTCTACTACTTTAAGGTTTTATATGAATTCATACCTAGTGTACATTACATCTTCAATGAAAACCTTTCCAGGTTTAACATCAGAGGGAGATAAAAAAACCACCCCTGTATATCAATATTACCCTCAACTAACACTAAAGGGATCAATCCATCATTTTAGAAGGGTAAATGATGCCTTCTTCACAATATTTTTGTGTCTTTTTGATCTTTAATTGGAACAAAAAAGAGTATCAGATGAAGCCTGGACTACCATCAATGACTTTGGTTGTATGTTTTTATAATTCCCTACTTTTTGCTATCTGTAGGTTGGCTTTTTCCAAGGCTATCCCTATATGCTCCCCAGATTTTCTTTTGATAAACTGGTCCTAATGGAGCTATGTAGACAAATTATTGTCATGCACAATAAACAAATGGAACTTAACAAACCAAGCTTCAGGTTGCCAATTGAAATTGGTAGATACTCAATTTTGACTACTGCCAAAGTAAGGGTAATGGAGACCGAAATGCAACTTTTCACCATGAAGCATTTCAAAAGAAGGCCCAATTTTGACTACAGGGGTGTCAAATACATGATCAGAAGGAAGACTCAATTTCATGAGCCCATGATCAAAGATGTCTAGATAGATTTAAGAACAACAGAAGACATCAAGAAGATGGACTATATCAGTCTATCTCTAGAATAAATCAAATATCTAGGGCTCACTGATATCCCTCTGAATCTAGTAAATGACAAAAATCTGGTCAATAATAGGTATCTTGCTAAACAAATCACTGACTCCCCTCTTCCTCCAATTTAATGGTCTAAAAAAGAGTTGACCTCTTTGAGAATGAGATTTGAACCAATATTGGATAACACCAATGATTGGTTAGCAAATAAAGGGGCCACATTAAAATAATTTAGCATAGGATCAGAGGCCAAATTCTAAGAAGAGACAAGGAGGAGGGCATAAAAAAGGACAAAGAATAAAAGTGATGTTCCTTCTCCTTCCAGTCCCCACAAGCCTAAGATCATCTTTGTGTCTAAGAAACCAAAGGTTATCGAGAAAGAACCAGAGCCAACAGATATGGGGGTTGAGAAACAAAGCACCCAAGAACAAGTGAAGAACAAATGGAAATAGATGATAGGTGTACAGGACAATAGGGGATAGAATCTCTATCACCATTAGAGGAAGCACAACCAATTGTAGGAGTTTCTTCTTCTCCACCCCAATCACCTGTTATGATTCTTTCACCCATTTATCCCATCAATATCCCTTCTTTTGGAGCCACTTCCCCTTCTACAGTTATTTTTGGTGACCCTCAAGGCACTTCTAGAGATGTCCTTCGATCATCAGGATCCATCCCCAGTCTTTCATCTCCTTTTAATATCAGAGATAGTTCCACCTTTGACCAATTAGTAGTCGATACACTTTTTCCTGATACCATGCCTACTATGCCCACTATGCCCATTGTTCCCACCAGTAGCGTAGATGTTACCCCAATGACACCAATTATAGGGACTATTGCTACTGTAAGTGTTTTTGCTCTCCTGCCTTGATTATCGACTTTCACACCTAAAAAGAAAAAGCAAGCCATCTCTCCAGATGACTTTGATTTAGGTAAAATAATGCCAGTGAAAGCTAAGACCCCCAAGAAGCCAAGAATCCTTTTGAAAATGATTGGAGATAAGGTGCACAAATTTATGGAGATAGCCAAACCCCCACAAGATGTAACCCTAGAAATTTTTTATATGAGCATCTACTCTATTTCTCGAGTTGAGTTGGGGAAAATAACTCACAAGGGTGCTAAGAGTGATTTGCAGTCTACAATGGATATCATGGTCCAAAAATTTCATAGAGAGAGAGAGGAGAAAGATTATTATAAAGCAAAGGTAGAACAATTGACTGTGGTGGTCAGGAGATTCACTTTTGCCCCAGAGGTGACAACTCCAGAGGCTTTCTCCGTAGATGATCCTATTATCTAGAAAGTAGAGAAGACCTACTTGAAAGGAAAAGTACTTAAGTATTACATAGATAAGATGAATGCATAATGGATTTCCTTGTTTACGTAAGTGGCTGAGAAAATAGGTAAAATGAAGAAAATAAGAATAGAGTTAGAAGACCTTATCTCTCTTATTTCTCAAGATATTGACAGCACAAATAAATATCTTAGCAAGTGGACAGAGATGAAAGATCTAAAGAAATGTACCTTAGTATCAATTGGCATCATTGCCAATAGAGATTCTTATATTGAAATCAAAGAATCAAAAATATACAGGATCCAGGTACTTAAGGAGTTGACCAGTGACCTCAAATCTTCCAAGGACACCAATGAAGAAAGTGACACCAGCCTATTGAATAGATTAGAGGAATTGTCTTGCAGACTCACCTCTAGAGACAACCAATTCCTTTAAATGGAGGAAATGATTCAGGAATTCAAAGGTATGATCTAAAGGGAATTTGAGGAGAAACATTCTCCATGACTTCTATGGATAATATTTTAGATAATCAGTTAACTCTGGATAATCTAAGAACCAGATTAACTAGTCATGCAAAAACTATCATAGCAGTGAGAGACACCATAATCAGAGCTAAAGTAGTCTTCAAAAATACTATTGCACTAGACAATATCATGATATAGGCATCTATCACAATGTATGATGCTCATCTAAATAAGTCTGGCAATAAGAGTTGAACTATTCTTCCATGCTCTCTTTTTCATTCTTCTCCTGTACTTTGTAATTGACTTGGGACATTTTCACATGCACTTTTGTAATATGTAATTACATGTAAAAATTTAGAAAAGTCCCAAAGTCAATGCTGACTCATCTTTGACTAGGTTTTTAATATTTTAGTCTTTTTCCAATTTTGAAGGTTTTTCCCTATATATAAAGGGAACCTATTTTATAAAGAGATATCTAGGCATAATTGAGATCAAAAACTATGTCGAAATTGAGATACTTCTTGAGACTTTGATCTCATCTTGTAAATCATATTTTATTAAATGAATGAGAAGCAGGTTAATTTCAGACTTTGTGTTGAAATAATTTGTGTTATTTAGGAAATAGTTCTTATGTTCTCTTTCCTAATAATCTCTCATCCATTTGATTGAATAAGCAAAGTGTGTGTATGGAAACTATCTAAAGACATTCTAAAAGATATCAGAAAGACTTTGAGCTGGTTTTATCCTTGTGATCTTTTTATCTATTATAGTTTTAAGTGAAGACTTTGATCTTTACTTTATTCTACTATTACATACGCTTCAAATCAGTGAAGGGGACAACAAAAGACTTTGTGCTTTTGTGGGTTTTCTTTTGAACATAGTTACTACTCCAGAAGACTTTCTACTATTTGTTGAATACCATTTTTGAAAGAAGAGGAATGCTTTCAATAATCAACTAGGATCTCTTTTGCTCTGTGAACATCATCTCTAAAAAAAGAGAGATGGATGGTGTTATTCTACCCTGAGTATTATTTTCTACTTATTTATATACATATATAGCATATAAGTGATTCATAAAGAACCTCCCCTTGATGAGAAGAGAGATTTATCTCATTAGGATTTGGTAAACCCACACTTTTTGTTGTATAAATCTCTTTATACTGTGGTTGATATACCCATTTTTCCATTAGTTAGCTGATGACAAAATATTCACCCAACAGCTTTTGGCAACTCTACTAGAGACTATGAACATGCATTTTGAAGCCTCAAGCTTCAAATTGAAGCATCTCTAGTTCCTTTTTCATTTTACACTCTGGCAGATCCACCGTACATGTGAGGCCAGAGAGCTCAAGGTATTGTTGATCATGTATTTGAATTGGTGTGACAAACTCATTTTGAGATTTCTCCTCCACCATCTCGCCTTCAGTGAACTAGGATTTTCCCTCCTACTAATGCTAGATCTCCCATACCTAGTGAAGCTTCTAGTCTCAGTACTGGTAAGGTTTTGTCTATATTGACCCCACCATGATTTGTTATCCCACCTTTTAATTATCCTATCATAATGGCCCAAGGTCTTTAGGAAAACTCCTTTTGTCCTCTCATTCTAACCCCACCTTTACATGAACTACCTCATAGTTCAAGAAAGAATTTCCCCAAATTCTATGGTGACAAGAAGGTTCACCCTAATGAGCATATTGCTACCTTCTCTATAGCATGTGGTGTGATAGGTGTGGAATACGAAGATGTGGTAGTGAGATTTTTTTTAGAAACTTTGTAAGGTGCTGCTATGGATTGGTTTTACCACCTTCAAGATTGAACTATAACTGACTGGAATACACTCAAAGCCAAATTTGAGGCTAGGTTTAAACTTTCTAAAGATGCACATGCCTTGTTGGCTTAGCTTATGCAAATGAAGAAGGAACCTCATGAGCCCATGAGGGATTTTATAGCAAAATTCAATAAGCTGAGGAACTAAATTTCTATGATTACTCAGCCAATGCTAGAGAATCTCAAGTGCTTTTTCATCAACACACAACTCCCTGAAGTAAGTTTTCTATTGAGGCAAGCTAGTCCTAAAGATCTCATTGTGGCTCAAAACTTGGCTACTGAGGTGGAAGATGATCTTATTTTAGTGGATAAGATCAAAAAAGACTCTAATTAAAATATTTTTTTCATCTGTTGAAAGTTCTTCCACAAGCACCATAGATTTTATGATGCAAAAGTTGAAAAATGAACCACTAGCCTTGAAAAGACAAATGGCCCAAGGTATGTCTACTCCTTCTTATCAAGATATTCCAAGAAGGATGTTTCCCATTCAGTCTTATCAAGGCAATGCTGCCAAAAACTAAGGGAAACCAAACCACCTGCCTCTTCCACATGGGAAGCTTGCCATTGAAGCAACACTTGCTAATTCAATAGTTGGTTACCTTGAAGCTAAACAAGATTTATCGCTCCAACCTGATTTGGACCAACAAGATGATGCTAATCTCTTTGAAGAACAACAAGAAGAATTAGCTAGTGACTCCAATATTAGTTTCCTAGATTATCAGGATGAAGCTGGAAGTAAGGGAGAAGTGTTTGATGGATCCTATGCTATTTTTACCAAATCTCAAAACTATTCAGCTCAACAAATTGATAAAGAGAAATTAGGGGAATAATTTCAGCCTATAGTTTCTATTGCTAAATGAGGGACTTCACTGCCTTTTCAACCAAAGGATTAGGTAACTAACAAAAAAGTAAGTACCTCAAATCATCCCATACCTTCTAATTCTATTTCTCAGACTAGTACCACACCCAATAAAGATCAAGATGATGGGCTCACTTCCTCTACCTCTAGCTCATTTCAATTATTTGATATAATTGATCATGCCAAAAAGACTAAGATTCAAATGATTGAGATTGAGTACTTGCAAGAAAATCTTGAATAGTTTGATAGGTTGGCCAATTATGTGAGAAGTAAGACTGTTTCTATAGGACAAGATTCTTCAAAGGCAACTCATGATTCCTCCAAGAATAAATCCACCTAGAATAATCTTGTTGTTACTCCTCCTATTCCTCCCAGGAAAATAAAACCTTTTTATGTTTCTCTATTGATAAATAGTTATAAATTAAGTAATTGCATAATAGACTCTAGAGCTTTTGATAATGTTATGCCTACCAAGGTAGCAAATTCTCTTGGTCTTACTTTGACTAAGACTTTTGGGAGGTGATTTTCTATGGAAAACAAGTAAGTCACATTCCTAGGTCAAATTAAAGATGCCTAATTTGCATTTGCAGCTTTTCCAAAAAAGAGAATCAATATAACAGTTCTGGTGGCCGATGTTTTAGCCTCTTACAACATCCTTCTTGGGTGAAATTTATACAAGGATGTTGGTGGTGAATTAAGCATGGACTTATCTAAAGCAAGGATTCCAATCAAGAGTTTTATGAAAAGGATCCTCCCTAAGAAGGAAGCAAAATATGTAGTTACTCAGACCTCAACACCTGAAGCTCAAATTCTATTTGAGTCTTCAAGCATGGGTAATTACTTTTTGTCCATGGAGGAAGTCCATGAGACATCTGATGAAATTACCAAATGTGTCAACCTAAAAATTAGTTCAGATGAAACAATAAAAAGACTGGTGGAGTGCAGTGCAAGTGTAGAAGAATCTCCCTCACCAAACAAAGAAGAATCTAAGGAAAAATCAGTGTCTGATGAGGTATGGATTCTGAAATTCGATGGTAGCTACTCCTCTACCAGCTCAGGAGCCAAAATTGTGTTGATATCTCCTCAAGGAGATATTTTTCCCTCTTCATACAAGTTGCAGTTTAGCAACACCAACAACACAACTAAGTATGAATCCCTGTTGCTTGGATTGAATGCTGCTAGAGAAAAAGGTGTCAAACTCCTCCATGCCAAAGGTGATGCTGAACTGGTGGTTTGTCAGATAAGAAACTTGTATCAAACCAAAAATTAGAAATTGTGCCACTACCACAATTTAGTCTGGGATCAAATTGAAATCTTTGATGCTTTGAACATCTCAGCCATACTTAGGGAATTTAATGACTGAGCTGATGCACTGGATATTTTAGCAACTCTATTGGTCCCTCACCCTAACTTTAAAGGAGATAAGTACACCATTTAACTAGTCTTTCAACCAAGTGTACCTGATAATTCTAGTCATTGGTAGGTGTTTAACAATGATAACCAAATCATTGCCTTCTTGGAGCAAAAAGATAGCGTTAAACAGCTTCATTTGGATGGCAATGAGCCCCAAAAGTTTGAGTCAGCCCTTAAATCAAGTACAAATGTAGGTGAAGAATTCTTGCAACTCAAAGGGAATAAAATCTCAAAAGCCCTAGTTTCCCTTGAGAAGCTATTTGACAAACATGATAGATTCATTAAATAGTGGCAAAAGGATTCAAGATCCTCCTAGGAGTTTGATCAAGTAAATTTAGGTACCCAAGAAAATCCCAAAGTGGTGAATATCGAGAAATGCTACACTCCAAAAGAAAGGTTCAAGTTTACTACTCTACTCCACTAGTATATAGATGTCTTAGCTTACTTCTATAATGATTTGAAGTCACTCAGACCTGAAGAAATTCACCATAACATTCCTCTCAAAAGTGATTTAGTGCCTTACAAGCAAAAATCTAGATAGTATAACCTAAAGATATCAAGTATTATTCTATTTTAAATATAAAAAATATTGAATGCAAGGATAATTTTCCCAATCCATCATTCCACATGGATTGCAAACATAGTCCCTATGAGGAAGAAGAATGGCAAAATTTGAATCTTTATGGATTTCATAAACTTGAATTAGTCATCTTTAAAATATAACTATCCTCTCCCTATAATGGATCAAGTTTTGCAGATGGTGACAGGTTCAGAGATGTTATCAATACTGGATGACTTCTCAAGGTACAATCAAGTTGAAGTTGAAAAAGTAGACCAACATAAAACTACCTTCACCACACCTTGGGGCACCTTTAATAATCAAAGACTGCCATTTGGTTTGATAAATGTGGGTGCCATATTTCAGAGAGCAATAGACCTCACTTTTAAAGATGAAATGGGTAAGTTCATTATAGTATACCTGGATGATTTAATATTGTTTTTCAAGCACTGTCCTGACCATGTGCACCATTTACAACAAGTGCTGGAATGCTACCATCAAAATGGTATTTCTCTAAATCCAAAAAAATCTATTTTTGGGGTAACAAAAGGAAAACTTCTTAGGCATATTGTATCTTGAGAAGGAATTAAAATTGACTTAGAAAGAGTCAAGTCCATCTAGGAGCTTACCCTACCCACAATTAAGACTGCGGTTCACTCTTTCTTCAACTAAGTGATTTTTTTACGAAGGTTCATCCCTGAGTTCACTATGAAAACTTGCCACATTGTCAACATGATGAAGGGAAAAGCCACTTTTAGGTGGAATGCAGAGGGAAAGTTAGCATTCGAAGACATCAAAAAATTAATTGCCTGCACACCAATTCTGATTTGTCTAGACTACACCAAAGACTTCAAAATATATAGTTATGCTTTTGATCATACACTTTTAGCTATTTTGGTTCAATAAAATTAACAAGATGTGAAATCTCCTATTTCTTTCATGATTTATCTACTCAAAGCTCATGAGCTAAAGTACTCAAACATGGAGAAACATGTTTATGTTGTGTGATTAAAGTGGTGAAGCATTTCAGGTTTTATATCTTGAATTCACATACTGTAGTCTTGGTGCCCGATACAATGGTGAAGTCCATTCTAACTCAATAAAAGTTTGATACAAAAAGGGGTAATTAAATTTCTAAGATTAAAGAGTTTGATCTTGATATCAAACTTACCAAACTTATATGGGGAAATGGTCTCTACCAGTTGATTGCAGATAATATCCCCAAGGAAGTAGAAAATAAAGAAATAGAGATTGAAGATGTGCCTACGGTCCTCTTCGTCGCTACTACTGATGAGTGGTATTCTAACATCACTCATTTTCTAACCTATGGTTAGTGTCCCACTCATTTATCCTACAAATAAAAATGAAATGTTAAGCTAAAGGTTGTTAACTATGTCTTGTGGGATAATGGTTTCTATAAGAGAAGCCTTGATGGGATATTTCTTCGCTACATTGATAAGGTGCAACAAGGTAAACTTTTTGAGTCTTTCCACAATTTATCTTGTGGAGGACATTTTTTTACACAAGTAACAACCCATAAAATTCTATGAGCAAGGTACTATTGGCCTACGCTATTTCAAAATGCTTACAAATGGGTGCATAGATGTGAATTGTGTTAGCAGTTTGTTGGAAAGCCTAAATTGGCCACATTACACCTCAAGCTAGTGGTAATTGAAGAACCTTTTCAATAGTGGGGTATTGAATTCATTGGCACAATCAACCCATGTTTAAGTGTTGGGCATGATTATGTACTCATTGTGACTAATTATTTTACCAAATGGGTGGAAGCCATTCCAACTAAGCACACTACTTCAGAAGTGGTGTGTAATTTTCTTAAAGAAAATATTATCTCCCAGTTTGGGGTTCCAAATAAAATTATAACAGATAATGTAGCTTATTTTTATTCTCATGAGATTACCTAGTTCTACTTTTATTATGGAATTACCCTATCCCACACTTCTGATTATTTTCCACAAGGGAATAGCCAAGCAAAATCGAGCAACAAGAACCTGGTTACTATTATCAAGAAATTGGTAGATGATAATTAGAAGACTTGGTATAAAGCATTGTTTGATGCTTTATGGGCAGATAAGATTACACCCAAGAGGGCCATAGGCATGTCATCGTTCCAACTTTTGTATGGCTTGAATGCAGAGATACCAATCACTCTAGAACTACCAACACTCAGGTTAGCAAAGGCAATCAAAGATTCAACCTTTAAAAATTCAATTGATAAAAAGATCATATGTCTAACCAAATTAAATGAGCAAGGAATCATGGTGGTAGACTAGATTACTACACATCAGAATTAGGTGAAGAATTTTTTTGACAAGACGACAAAGGTTCATGATTTTTAGATTAGAGATCAAGTCTTGTTGTGGGACAAGAGGAGAGAACCAAAAGGAATGCACGACAAATTTGATTCCTTGTGGAGAGGTCCATTTACCATTCATCAGATCTATGCTGAGAATAGCTTCTTACTAGAGTATCAAGATGGGGCACCATTCTCACTACCTCACAGTGGGTAGCATCTGAAGCACTTCAATCCTTGAAGTTTTAGATGAGTTCACTTATACATATGTATAGTTTTTATGTTTTTTGTTTTCTTTTGGTGTTTCGTGTCTTTTCCTTTTTGGCTTGACTCTGTAACCCAATGGCTTGGATGAAGGCACTTAGAGACTAGTTTCTACTCCCATTAATCAGTTTGATCAATGAAAGTTCCCCAATAGGAGCCAGCTATTGTTCCCAAAATTAGCTATGCTCATTTTTGGAACAACCCCTATGAAACTTGTCCATTTCGTGTTTTTCTCTCTAAGTTTATTTTTTGAGGTGAGTTTTTCTTTTTCTCACATTTGCTCAACTGGCATCATCTAAAGTTCATGATTTTCCCTTATTGCATTTTTCCAAAAACACAAAAATTGTTACAATCTTGATGTAGCTAGAGGACAAAGTTTTTATTTCCTAGAGTTAGCATTTTTCTAGTGTTTCCATGAAGGGATGGCATTTTTTGCCGCCACTGCATCTTCTTTTTATTTTCCATGCAAAGGTGTCATTTTTCACCAACCTTGAATCCATCATGTAAGATCAGAAAAAATTTCTACCCTTGCATCCTTCACATATTTTCCATGCAGAAGCGGTGATTTTTTCTACCCCTGTATATCTTTTTGAACTCCAGTGCAGGAGTGGTGATTTTTGATGTCCCTGCTTTGTCTCAATTTGTGCACGTGGCATTTATGGATACATGAATTGAGTGGTTGGGGGTATTTTTGCCCCATTTTAATCTCATTCTTCCATTCATTCTCCTACTCTCTACCTTTGGATGATCAAGCAAGCAAAAAGAAGCACATTTTCACCAGATTCGAGCTTCATTTCATGTTGTTCTTCAAGTAGGGTTTTGTTTTTCTTTTTTTCTCTCTTTTTAAAGTTGTTTTTATTTTCATTATTTTCTAGATTTACTTTCTCTTCTATCTTTCTTCCCCTTCCTCTTTTCCCCATTCAGCCTCATTAGAGTCTCCCCCTCTTCTTTGATCTATTCCTTTTACCCATTTAACTGATGTTGCGGTGGTGAAATCCACTACCCTTAGAAAACTCGATAGCCTTTCCAACCATGTAATGGTAGAAAAATTAACCACCTTCACAAACCTATAATCTTTACCCATGTAAGGGTGGCTAATTTTTCCACCCTAACACATTCCCCACCTCCTAGACTCATGCACCGATGGCATTTTTTGTCGCCATTACAACCCGACCCAAACTAAGTGTAAGGACAACAAAAATCACTGCCATTACAATAGATTGCCTACTACATGCAAGGTCAGAAATTTTTGCTGCCCTTAAATGTTCAACCCTTTCTACATGCATCGGTGGTAATTTTTACCGCTAATGCATCCCATTTCCACTCAGCATGCACATGCGGCAATTTTTTCCACCTATGCACGCAGAACCCTTTCCACATATAAGGGTAGCAAATTTTTCCACCCCTACATACCTTCTCCCCATTTTTTCTCTAACTCTAAGAAAATTTCATTTTCCCTCACCTACTCTCATCTCAACCCTTTCAAGCATGTTTACCTAGTCATGATCACCCAACGTGTAATTTTTCTCTTAATTGCATGATCATGACTCTTATCACAGTTCTTCCTAAAGAGCCTCCTTCACTAGCATACTTTCGACAAAGGCTCATCCTGATGACTGAAGCTTCTCTAAAGAAGTTTAAGGCAATGAAGTATTAGTATTAAGGTGTTTTCCCAATCACCTCAATCACTTCTAATGTCAATGACATTAGGGACACAGAGATCGGCCACATGGATATGGCTGAGTTCATGGAAAGAACCAAGGCATAAAACTCGAGCTCAAAAATGAAAATAATGATTGAGAGTAATATTCACCTAGTCTCCTCTTTTCTTGTGGCAATGCATGACACTGAGTTCATCCTCTAGTGTGCCCAATTATACAATAAAGAGACCAGAGTAGTGTCAGATGCTAGTGGCAATGCGGTAATTCGACTGGACCCCAAATTTATAGATAAAGTTTTCATGTGCCCTCCTACAACTGAAGTATTAAAGATCGACTTTGTCAAAGTACAGAAGGAATATGACAAAGATCCTGAGAAGGTGAAGAAGGTTATCAACAACAGATGGCTCAAGACTCCCAGAGCTAACTTGTCTAAATGGCGATAAAATTTACCAAAGAGTGACTTTATAGAGGAATTTGGTGACTTAATTACTCTTCTTAATAGAGTATGAGGTCTACCATCTTCTTCTCAATTTCATGAATGGATGTACCCCTTCATCAAGATAATTATCTAAGGGAAACAAGTCATCTTTTGGAGTGAATAGATTAGCAATACACTACATGAGTAATTGATAAAAGTGTCTACTACTTCAAAGTTCTATATGACTTCATACCTGGTGTACATCACAGCTTCAATGAGAACCTTTCTAGGTTTAACATCAGAGCAAGATAGAAAAACCACCCCTGTATATCAATATTACCTTCAGCTAACACTAAAGGGATCAATCCATCATTTTAGGAGGGTAAATGATGTCTTCTTCATAGTATTTTTGTGTCTTTTTGATCCTTAATTGGAACAAAAAAGAGTATCAGATGAAGCCTGGACTATCATTAATGACTTTAGCTATATGTTTTTACAATTCCCTACTTTTTTCTATCTATGGGTTGGCTTTTTTCAAGGCTATCCCTATATGCTCCCTATATTTCCTTCTGATAAACTAGTCCTAATGGATCTATGTAGACAAATTATTGTCATGCATAATAAATAAATGGAACTTAAGAAACTAGGCTTCAGGTTTCTAATTGAAATTGGTAGATACTCAATTTTGACTATCGCCAAAGCAAGGGTAATGGAGACCAAAATGCAACTTGTCACAATGAAGCATTTCAAAAGAAGGCCTAATTTTGACTATAGGGGTGTCAAAGACATGATCAGAAGGAAGGCTCAATTTCATGAGCCCATGATTAAAGATGTCTGGATAGATTTAAGAATAGTAGAAGACATCAAGAAGATAGACTATAGCAGACTGTCTCTGAAACAAATCAAATATCTAGGGCTCGCTGATATCCCTTTGAATCTAGTAGATGACAAAAATTTGGTCAATAATAGGTATCTTTCTAAACAAATCACTGACTCTTCTCTTCCTCCAATTCAATGGTCTAAAAAAGAGTTGACCTCTTTGAGAATGAGATTCGAACCAATATTGGCTAACACCAATGATTGGTTAGCAAACAAAGTGGTCACATTAATAGAATTCATCACAGGATTAAAGTCTAAATTCTAAGAAGAGACAAGGAGGAGAGCAAAAAATAGGACAAAAAATAAAAGTGATGTTCCTTCTCCTTTCAGGCCCCACAAGCCTAAGATCATCTTTGTGTCTAAGAAACCAAAGGTTACCGAGAAAGAACCAGAGCCAACATATATGGGGGTTGAGAAATAAAGCACCTAATAATAAGTGAAAGAAAAAATGGAAACAAATGATAGGCCTACAGGACAATAGGGGACAAAAGCTCTATCATTGCTAGAGGAAGCACAACCAGTTGCCGTAGTTTCTTCTTTTCCACCCCAATCACCCTGTTATGACTCCACCCATTTCTCCCATTAGTATCCCTTCTTCTGGAGCCACCTCCCCTTCTAGATTTATTTTTGGCAACCCTCAAGGCACTTTTGGAGATGTCCTTTGATCATCAGGATCCATCTCTATGACTAGTCAATAGTCAATACAAATTTTCCTGATACCACACCTACTATGCCCACTATGCCCATTATTCCCACTAGTAGTGTAGATGTTACCCCAATGACACCAATTATAGGGGCTGTTGCTACTATAAGTGCTTCTATTCTCCTACCTTGGTTATCGACTTTCACACCTAAAAGGAAAAAGCAAGCCATCTCTCTAGATGACTTTGATTTAGGTAAAATAATGCCAGTGAAAGCTAAGACCCCCAAGAAGCCAAGAATCCTTTTGAAAATGATTGGAGATAAGGGGCAAATTTTTTTGGAGATAGCCAAACCCCCACAAGATGCAACTCTAGAAAATTTTGATATGAACAGCTACTCCATTTCTTGAGTTTAGTTAGGGAAAATTACTCATGAGGGTGCCAAGAGCAATTTGCAGTTTGCAATGGATATTATGGTCCAAAAATTTGATAGAGAGAGAGAGATGAAATATTATTACAAAGCAAAGGTAGAGCAATTGACCGTGGTGGTTAGGAGATTCACTTTTGCCCCAGAGGTGATAACTCTAGAGGCTTTCTCCATAGATGATCCTATTATCTAAAAAGCAGAGAAGACCTACCTAAAAGGAAAAGTACTTGAAGATTACATAGATAAGATGCATGCACAAGGGATTTACTTACTTACAGAAGTGGCTAAGAAAATAGGTAAAATAAAGAAAATGAAAATAGAGTTAGAATACCTTATCTCTCTTATTTCTCAAGATATTGATAGCATAAACAGATATCTTCGTAAGTGGATAGAGATGAAAGCTCTGAAGAAACATACCTTAGTATCAATCGGCATCATTGCCAACATAGATTCTTATATTTAAATCAAAGAATCACTAATATACAGGATCTAGGTACTTAAGGAGCTGATCAGCGACCTCAAATCTTCCAAGCACGCCAGTGAAGAAAGTAACACCAGCCTATTGAACAGATTGGAGGAATTGCCTTACAGACTCACCTCTCGAGACAACCAATTCCTTTTAGTGGAAGAAATTATTCAATAATTCAAAGGTATGATCCAAAGGGAATTTGAGGAGAAAGCATTCTCAATGACTTCTGTGGATGATATTTTAGATAATCAGTTAACTCTAGATAATATGAGAACCAGGTTAACTAGTCATGCAAAAGTAATCACAGTAGTGAGAGACACCATAATCAGAGCTAAAGTAGTCTTTAGAAATACTATTGCGCCAGACAGTATCAGGATACATGCATCCATCGCAATGTATAATGCTCATCTGAATAAATCCAGTGACAAGAGTTGAACTATTCTTCCATGCTTTCTTCATCATTCTTCTCGTGTACTTTGTAATTGACTTGAGACATTTTTACATGCACTTTTGTAATATTTAATTACATGTAAAAATCTAGAAAAGTTCCAAAGTCAATGCTAACTCATCTTTGACTAGGTTTTCAATATTTTAGTCTTTTTCCAATTTTGAAGGTGTTTCCCTATATATAGAGGGAACCTCTTTTGTAAAGAGATATCTAGGGATAATTGAGAGCAAAAACTCTGCCAAAATTGAGATACTTCTTAAAACTTTGATCTCATCTTGTAAATCATATTTTATTGAATGAATGAGAAACAAGTTAATTTCAAACTTTGTGTTGAAATAATTTGTGTTTAGAAAATAGTTCTTATGTTCTCTATCCTGATAATCTCTCATCCGTTTGATTGAATAAAAAAAATGTGTGTATGGAAATTATCTAAAGACATTATAAAGGATATCAGAAAGACTTTGAGATAGTTTTATCCTTGTGATCTTTTTATCTTTTGTAAAGACTTTGAGCTTTACTTTACTCTACTGTTACGTACACTTCGGATCAGTGAAGGGGACAATGGAAGACTTTGTGCTTTCGTGGGTTTTCTTGTGAACATAGTTACTACTCCAAAAGACTTTCTACTATTTTCTGAATACCATTTCTAAAAGAAGAGGCATGCTTTTAGTAATCAACCAGGATCTCTTTTGCTCTGTGAACATTATCTCTAAAAAAAGAGAGATGGATGGTGATATTCTACCCTGAGTATTATTTTTTGCTTATTTATATACATATATAACATATAAGTGATTCATAGGGAACCTCCCCTTGATGAGAGGAGAGATTTATCTCATTAGGATGTGGTAAACCCACACTTTTTGCTGTATAAATCTCCTTGTATTATGGTTGATGTACCCATTTTGCCATCAATTAGCTGATGACAAAATATTCACCCAACAGGTTTATTGCATTGATTTTCTTGACTATAGGCTTTATAACTCTCTCTAGTGATGTTATTATGGTAAGAGACCCCTTGGTTAGGTCTAGGAGATCCATCATAGTCATGACCTTGATTGTCTAAATGTACTAAAAAGCAAAAGTGAAAGTTTGATTTATATTCCTAGATCTAGGATTATTTTTTAGATCAAATATATTTTCCCTTGTATAGATTTATTATAACTTAAAAACATTCAACCTATTGGCTTAGCATTTACATTCAAGTTTTATTTCTTGATCTTTTATCTTTATATTTTGTATTGTAAAACTTGTACTAGATAGTGTTAGTATAAGGTTTCCATTGTGTGCTACAATTGGATCAAACATATTGATCTAATTGGTTGTGTGTTTCATTATATTTGCTTAGCTATTATCTTGAAAAAAATTTACTACTTTTAGAACACAATCATCCCTATAGACATGGTCTCTTATAGACTATTAGTTTTTATTACCTTTAGTACATAGTTGAACTATATGACTATGTATATTTTCATCTTGTTTAGTTTCTCTCTCTAGAGTACACAATTAGCCTATGCAACTATGTATCTTTTTAGCCTTTTCAATTTCTCCCTCTAGACTACATAGTTGACTTATATGATAGTGTTTTCTATTCCCCATTTTATTTCCTCTCTTATAGAACATTATCATTGTGCTAGATTTTGTATCTTACTAGTTGATCTTTCTTTTCATCAAAATTTTAGCATATTTTCTTCATCATGAATTTAATATTTGAGGATACTACAGAGTTAAATCAAAATAACATGATGAGTTTTACCAATCCTAATAGGTTTCCCAAGACATAAGTTGTGCCACCTACCATAGATGAAAGAAATTTCCATGTTATCACTTGAAATACTAATTATGGGACTCCTCCTCATTCATCCTTAGTTTAAAATCATTTTTCTCACTAAAATATGAGTGTGATTTAGAGTACACAATCAAAATGATATTTTTCATCAATGAATTCCCTTAACATAGAGGGAAAGAACATTAAACCATTTATGATCCCATGATAAGTCCTCATATATAATGACCTTATTCACCCTCCCCTACCTTCTCTCATGGATTTCAGGGAACCACTTTCTTTGCATCTCAATATTTTCCTTTGATTATGTCTCCTTCACACACCATGGAATCTTATTCGATGACTTCTTCAACCTCCATGCCAAGTATTTATACCAACATCATATGTTCAACTTCTAGTGGGCCTCTTCAAAAGACTCTTCCCCTTAACCATGCCACTAGTGCAATTTTTTATACTAATACTTCTCATTCCACTGGTTCTTCTTTTTCTACCAATGCTACTCATGCCACTAGTGTAGCACATGTTACTACTTAGTTAAACTAAAGATATTAATACTAACACTAATGTATCACACGTTTGCACACTAGTCCAAATGTTACCCAAACTAACCAAATCCTATTAAAAACACTTAATAAAATGCACACCTTCTAAACTAACATAAATTAGATGATGTAGATGTAAAATCATATCCTTAATATTTAAAACTAACCTCAATAGGTTTCATGGGCAACACAAAATTTGAATGCCCCCGCACACCTCCCCTTAGGGATTACCATGGTAACCTTATCCCAAAACCACCCCTCATTAATAAAATAATTAAACATATACCAAATGAACCTTTTATACCTCAAATTTGTAGTATTGACATATGAGGTATCATACCCACCATCACATATAATGGATCCACTAATCCCACATTCCATCTAAAAAAATTCGGTAACCTTTATAAAGATTGGGTCAACCTTAACACCTTTACCTCTACCAAACTATTAACTAAAACACTCTTAGGAGATGGTTTAGATTGTTACAGTAAATTAAAAATCCATTCCATCACTAGACTCAAAGACTTCATTAAATCACTAGTCCAAGAATTACTTAGCCCATTTTATAAATTGTAAACTACTTGAAACTAAAATAACACAAGCCTTAATCAAATGATGGAAGAACTTGTCTAGAAAATGTGAGCATAATATGATGGATGACAACCTCTTCCACCTATTCACTAATGTTTTATACCCTAAATTATAATAATTAGTTAGGACTCTCTCTCCAAGAACCTTGGAAGAAGCCCTTGACCAAGATAAGTGACAAGACTTCCTCATGCATCAATTCAAACCATCTCAACCTAAAAAGGGAACTCATATGCTCATTAAAAACAAAAACCATCATGAAAATTATGATGGTGTTACCAATACCTATGAAACTATTCATAACATTATAACAATTGATCTAAATAATTCCATGGAGTATGCTCCCTACAAACAACACTCCTACTCCTACATTTTCTCAACCCAACCACACTAATGTGAACAAACCATTATCCTTAGTAGAAATTCAAAAATGTCTAAAAAGACCTATACCATGATATATTTACCCCACTCATCTTATGAAATAATGGTATGATCCAAATAAATTTTGTTGGTTTCATACAAGTTAGGGCCACTCTCATGAGAATTGTAGACATTTACTCAATCTTGGTATGTATTTTCTTATTGGTGCAAACTTTTATCATGAAAAACTTATTTAAAAGTGTTAACAGTCATTGACATAGATTTTAATTCCCATAAAATTTAAAATAAAAACCAAATTTTAAACCAAGATAATGCTCATCTTGTTATCTGTAAAGATCCTCTTCCCAACCACCAAGATAACATCAATAAGCCTACTCCTATTAGGTTTATCCTAAGGGGTGATTAATTCAACATTTGAAAATAAATATAATTGAGTAATATTTTATTACTCATGGGCATTAGGATATATCAATAATATTATTTTAACTTTCTATATTTTGTTTATATCTCTCATATAATATTAGGGAATTTGCAAAGATTTTGGATCGGGATAAGATAATACCTACCCTGTTATATAGGGAATATTTTTGGCATTAATATTTGTATAAATACATAAGATTTGTAATTTTTTCATTGGATTAAATGAATATAAATATTATTCCTCCTTAATATCTAGTATCAGAGATACCATAGAGGTTTTACACCTATAATAAATCTGGGAGAAGCTTGTGCACTCCATGGATACTTATTTTTTACACTTTTTTGTATTGTTTTATATAGTAAAAGAAGTAGACAAGTCATAGGATAGTGATTAAAATTGGATATGTTTAATTACATAGTCTTTCACTATCATAAAAACTGTATCTCATAAGGACCTATCTATAAAACTCTTTGGAAGCAAAACTATCCTTGTGTCATTTGCTACTTGAAAACCTGTAAGGTAAAATAGGTCAGTTTTTTTCCATATCTTGAATACCATTTATCAAAAGGTCTTGAATTTTTATGTTAAAAATTAAAATAATTGATGCAACTTACCATAATAGGCCATATATTTTTTTATCAGGTTATACCATTCTTCAAACAACTATAAATAATTTATTTGTGATATGTTCATGTAGGTTAGTTTTTGGCAATTCTTGGCCATATAGGTCAAATTTTTGAGTACCATTTTTAAAATAATGCTCTTGAATTCATGATGGTACTTATAAAATTTTATTATATAATTTTGAATGCTTTCACATAGTACTTTGGGATCCTCAAAGTTGACTAAATTGTTTGCATCAATAGATTGATAAGCCGGTCAATTTTTCTCCATTATCAATTATATAGAAGGAATTTATTAGATATGAGCATTTTATGAGAATAATTGATTTATATACATCCTCCTAAAATCCTTAATTATAATTGTGCATAGTTCCATACAACTATTTGGGCACCACAAAGTTGGCCTAGAAAATCTAATTTCTACATAGAGCAAAGGAAGATTAATGAGGAACAAATAAAATTGATTGACTTGCCAGCCAAAGAGATCCAAGGTGAATTTAACATCATAAGGTGCATTTTTACATTCAATTTTAATCTTTTTACCCAAATTAAATTGAAATTAGTTGTCAAAATACTCAAAACCATGTATAGTCCAATTGACAAGTTATTCTTTTATTAAAAAATTCATTTAGAAAAGGTGCAAAGGTAAATTCTCTCCATGTAGAAAGTTTAGTGATACCCCAAACTTATTAATTCCACTAAATTTAGAATCAAAACTCAATTTTTTAGAGGGGGGGAAATAAAGGGTAAATTGGCAATGAAGTCAATGACCAAATTTGTGCATTTTTATTTCTTGTAAAACATTGTAAAAATATTGAATTACATATTATGAGACATTGTAATTTCATTGAAATTTCATAATAATAATGAATTTTTAAAACTTGATTGTAGTTTTCAGTCATAGCCATACCTTTGACTCATATTTATAGGTAATGTCATCATGCTTGGATTAATGCATACAATACCTAACATAGCTGCAACAATGACATCTTAACATCAAACCTTTAAATCATTAGGGAAAAATAAGGCAAATGCACTCATAGCCTTCCCTTCATTTACCTATTAATTACAATCAAAAGGCATAAATATTGAAGGTGGAATTTTCACGTATATAGTAGAGTTACATGCATGTATGAGGAATTCCATCTAAGTAGGTGCTAGCGATTGGAAGAACCCTTTTCATTACTATCTAGGTACCAAGTACCATTTTTCTCTCACGTGCATTAAAATCTCTTTCATGTACTGATGGGTATATAGAAAGGAAAATATCTTCCAGTACTAGTGGGTATAAAGGAAGGTGTACATAAAGAGAGGTATGGTATATTGATCTAATAATATATATAAAGAGAGACCTATATACCTAGAGTGATAATGAACTAATCCATCACCCACATTCTTGATAATGGCTACACAAGCTCCAAAATTCTTTTTAATAAATTCACAACTACTAAAAGGTAATAACTAATTTTATTGGAATATAAAGCTTAAAAATCAAATAGAATTTGAGGAAATTTGGCCTTTTATATATGGCTACTACACTTGACATGCAATAGACATTGAATAGCAAGGTAAATCTAACAAATCCAATTATAAGGCAAAATTTATCATAATGTTTGGGGTATTAGATCAAGTGTAACCACACATCCATGAATCCAAAACCACCAAGGAAGTTTGGGACAAGATCCAAACTATATATGAATTCAAGAATGAGAGCATAATTTTGAATCTACAAATTCAACTCCACTCTCTCAAATTGAGATCCAATGAAAAAGTGGAGGCTTTTCTTTGACATGTTACAATATTGAGGGCATTACTTCAATCCTTGGGTGAAATAATTTTATATTACTCTATTGTACCCATTGTCTTGAGATCTTTACCACCCTCATACAGGATTTTTATGACCACTTTGACTATCACAAAATAAAAACCAAGTTTTAAAAAACTTGTGAATATATTTCAACAAGAAGGATTCTTTTAGTAGTCAAGAAGGATGGGAAGAACATGTTATCTCTTCTAATCAACAAAAATGCAATAAATCATTCATGTCTTTATCAAAACAAAATTCACAAGGAGCCAAGTCAAAGAAAAAATGTCTCATTTGTGGATGTCAGGGACATGAACTCAAATATTTTTGGTATAATACCTTCAAGAAAGGTTCTTCTAGTGGTCATAAGTCCACTAATTAAAAATCATCCTCTAGGACATCCAAAAAACTATAAGGATAGAAAATGGACTTAGAAAAAGAAACCCAAATAATAAGGTAATGTTGTTGAACAAGAATAAAATGATGATGATGATGGAGACTTCTTATACTCTACTAACATTCATGGAGAATATTCTTCACAAAGTGACATATGGTATCTTGACTGGGGTACAACATGGCATATGCCAAGAAGAAAACATTGGTTTTTAATATTGAAGGGCACATCTAAAAAAATTAATGTTTCATTGGGTGATGATACCTCATATAGTGTGGAAGGAATCGGTAACATTACCTTACATCTTAGTACATAAACTTGTAGAATAACATATGTTTTATATGTACCCATTTTAACTAAAAATATATTATCAGTCAGTCAACTCTTGGACCATAATTTGAAGATTGGATTTGACTACAAATGTGGAAATAAAATGTGTTTGATTAGAGATAAATCAAATAACTCAAATATTATTGCATGAACATCTAATGTGAACTGCATGTTTCATATTAATTTCATTCAAAAAATTAATCAGGTACTCACATTAAAGGACATAGACTCAACACAATTATGACACATAAGATTTGGTCACATTATTTTTAAATATCTCAATACACTCCACCATTATAACATGGTAAGAGGATTGCACCTCTTAAAAAAGGTACACACAAATGTCATGATTACTTAGTAGGAAAACAACATAGAGATCCATTTCAAAAAAGTATATATAGATCCAATGGAAAACATGATCTAGTTCACATATATCTATGCAAACCAATGAAACCAAACCATGTTGGGTTTAAGTACTTCATGCTCTTTGTTGATGATTTTTCTAGAAAAAAATGTGGTATAATATGTGAAACCAAAGATTCACGCCTTTAAAATTTTCAATAAATTTAGAGTGGATATTAAAACAAAATATGGTTAAAAAACAAAGACCCTTTACTCAGATTAGGGGGGGTGGAATTCACCAATAATGAATTCAAATCATTTTTTCAAGAAAACAACATTTGTTGTGAAATGGTACCTCCACATACACCCTAAAAAATGTAGTTGATGAATGAAGAAATCATACTATCATGGAAATGGTGTGATTATGCTACATGATTTAGGTTTGACAAAGGCATTTTGGGTAGAAATAGTCAATACTATAGTCTATCTACTCAACAAAGTTCTCACTATAGCTCTTGATGGGGTAACACCATAAGAAACATGGTTAGGAAAAAATCTATCTATATCACATCTTTGAGTTTTTAGAAAAAAAAGCATGTATATTTTCAAATCAAAATGAAATAAACTTGATATGAAAGCTAAAAATTATGTTTTCTTAGGGTACAATGAAGAAGCACTTGCTTATAGACTCATGGATCTAAAAACTAGAAAAATCTACACTAGCAAGGATGCTGAGTTCTTTGAAATGATAGAAGCAGAAGCTCCTTCTACAAACTCACCTGATAAACCAATCACTCCCATAAAAATGTAGAAGATAGAAATCTACCAGTAGATGATAATGATGATGGTACTAATGGTGAAGCTCCATCACCCACTAGAACTTATCAACATATGCCTAAATGGTATATAAGTACACTAAGAGATGCTAAACTGGATGGTTTTCTAGATGCATGTACCATTAGACCAAGGACTCATAATATATCTCAAGGAGAGGTTAGTCTGGCCTTAATTATTATAATTGTTGAGTTTATTGGTCCTTTTATAGTTCAGGAAGCCCTATAGTTGAAACCTTAAAAATATTCCATGGATGCAAAATATAATTAATTGATGAAGATTAAAGCATAACAACTTGCAGACCTTGCACCAAGGAAGAAGTTAATTGGATGGAAATGGATCTTCAAGAAAAAGTATAAAGATTATGGTAGTCTCAACAAGTAAAAGACAAGGTTGGTTGTAAATGGGTATGCTCAGAGACAACACATCAACTATGAGGAGACATTTGCTCTCATAACTAAGATCAAAACAATTAGGATGATTTTTGCTCTCACTATATATTTTGGCTAGAAAGTCCATAAAATGGATGTCAAAAGTGTATTTACTAATGTATACTTATAGGAAGAAGTATACATGATTCAACCAAAGGTTTTATCATTCTAGGAAAAGAAGATAAAGTTTGTAGACATGTAAAATCACTATATGGTCTAAAACAAGCTCCCAGGGCATGGTATATCAAAATTGATGATCATATATTGAAACATGGATTCAAAAGGATTTCATACAATCCCAATATCTACCTCAAAAATTAAGGGGGGAGATAACAACTATCATTATATATACCAATGATCTAGTCATCATTAGTAGTTTAGTGAAGATGATTGAGTCAATAAAGAAATATCTAAATTGATCATTCAACATGATAGATCTTGGGATTTTGCATTATTGTCTTAGGTTAGAAGTTTGGTAGAGACAAAATCACATTTTTGTATCTAAAATCAAGTATTCCAAGATAATTCTCAAGAAATTTCACATGATGGATAACAAACCAATTGCTACACCTATGGAGACAAAACTTCAGTTGTCTCAAGCATATCCATCGCCACAAGTAAATGAAACTCTATATCATTAGTTAATAGGGAGTCTCATTTACCTAATTTATATTAGGTCAAACATTAGCTATGATGTTAGTTGTCTCTCAAGGTTCATGTAAGAGCCCAAGGTTAGTCACTAAAAAACAATAAAGTAGGTATTGAGGTACATAAGAAGAACTATGGATTTTGGCCTATAATATAAGAAGAATGACAACTTCCTCTTGAAAATATACTCAGATTGAGATCATATAGGGAACATTGATGATAAAAAATATACTTTAGGATTTTTATTCTTTTTGGGATATTGATTGATATCATGGGGAAATGAGAAGTAAAATTGTGTTTTAAGATCCTGCATAGAATCAAAATATCAAACTATAAGAGGAGCTATCTATGAAGTGATATATATTAAATGTATACTTGAAGGATTTGGGATACCATAGATTTAACCTATAATTCTTCATATAGAAAATGAAGTAGTGAAGATTTTTCATAATCTTGTATTTCATGAATGCACCAAACACATTGAGGTACAAGTATATTTCATTCATGAACATGTTCTAAACAACATCCATATCCAATATTGACCAATAGATTAAAAACATGTAGATATTTTCACTAAAGCACTTGCATGGGAAAAAAATGAGTCATTTAGAGAATCTCTCTCTTGCTCATTTGAGACAATGTTGAATTAAGGGGGGGAATATTAGGTTTATCCTAAGGGGTGATTAATTCACCATTTGAAAATAAATGTAATTAAGTAATATTTTATTACTCATGGTAGTTAGGATATTTAAATAAGATTATTTTAACTTTATGTAGTTCTTTTATATTTCCCTTATAATATTAGGGAGTTTTCATAGCTTTTGGATTGGGATAAGATAATGCCTACCCTATTATATAGCGAATATTTTTGGGATTAATATTTGTATAAATTCATAATATTTGTAATGTTTTTGTTGAATGGAATGAATATCACTATTATTCCTCCTTAATAACTCATACAAATGATGTTGAAAGTCTTATAGACTTAATTACCAATGAAGAAAATGTGGTTAATATGACTAACATGAGACGATTAGTTTATTTTTTCAACTCAAATCCAACAACTACACATAATACCTCTCAATTATTCTACATAATCTAGGACACTTCTCCATCCCATATAATAGAATTGAGGAAATAGGAACTTATAACCATTCAAACACCACTCTTAACAACACAACTTGTTTATACTTCTCACCCAATCTCTACTCTTCTAGCAACATCCACAGAAGAAGAAAACATCCCCCAAGCTTCCAATATTATTTATTCAACACAAACACAAGAAATACCTCAACCACCCATCCCATAACCTAAATTCAATCAACCCATTTATAATCAACCTAAACTGACTACACCCTATCAACACAAGTTCTATTACACTTCTAACCCTCCTTCCCAGGAGCTCTTGAAAAATTACATTACTATATCTAGTAATCCTCCCATGGATTATTAAAAATGAGATCCCATTATAGAATTTTATCATCTCCCATCTCAAATATCTTTACACAAATTAATGTAAACTTATTCCCATTATCAAAACTATCTAATGTAATTGTTGTTTGAAATGATCATCCTTCATCCTTCTCCAGTAGGATGTGAGATTACCTTATTTGGATATGAAGATAATATACTTAAATTATGTGAATAGATGTCCATAAATGTTTATGAAAAAATGAATACCTCTCTTTAACTTAAGTTCCCTATCACTTTAATGATTATCGATGAAATACTACTTCATGTAGATGATCCTCCGCTATTCATTAGCATTAAAATTAGCAATATCTAAGTTAAGTGTGACTTGATTGATCAAGGTTCAGGTACTTATATTTCCTCCCTTGAATTCATTAATATATTTGTATATTATTAATACAACCTCAAATCTACATATATCACATGTCAAGGATACAATGGAAGTCAAATGTCTCCCCTAGGTTTTGTTTAGCTTCCCATTATTGTTCCTGCTATCACCATTCTCATATAAGTTATGATATTTAACTTTATACTTTCTTAGAACATCTTACTTGGTCAACCTTAGATGCATCGTATGAGAGTAATTGTTTCATCCGCATGCTAATGTGTCAAATTATTCCATAATGGAACTATTTACAAGATTCAAGGAGATATGAATCCTTGGAATTTTAAAAAATTTCAATAATGTGGTGTGTTTAAAATTTATACCCTTGAGCCTTTTTCTAGTATCCCATTTAGGGAATCCTAATTGTTCAATTATCTCATCAATACTAGTCAAGGTTATAGTGGTCACTCTAAATTTATTGGGAACATTCCACCTAAGCTCATATATTTTCATGATGATTAGCCATATAAGACTAACCTCAAGATCAAAACCTTCAATCTATTCCCTTATGTTATCATCCAACTTTCTCCTTATTTGTAACCTTGATCCCATTAACTACCTATCAATGACATACCTATTATCTTAGCCAATACTAGAAATTATATCCATCATGCATCCTCTAATAATAAAGTCATACCTACATGTACCATTAACGTGCATACACCTTACTATGATGATGGGTACACTTTAGATGACCTATTTTAGTCAAATTTATCCAAGTTATAAATGTTATAATTCTTGATATCACTCTTTTTTATTTTATTCTTTTCATTCATCTTTAAGCATTCATTCCTTTATAGTACCTAATATTAGTCTTTGTACTATTTATCATATGGTAGAGATAGAGAACTCACATAGTAAACCTCTAGTTACAATAGATTCCCTCAGTAGTATTCTTATGGATCATACCATGATAGGACATTATCACTTTGATAGATACTAGGATCCTTATAGTTTTCTTCCTCCAAAGATGATAGCTACCATCCTTAAAATTTTTGCATGGCTAGCCACCCTTAGATGATCCTAGTCTAATTTTTATTCCATCTTTACCCTCAAATGATCCTAGTTCAATTTTTATTTTATCCCCACCTTCCCTTGGAAATGACATTAGTACTTTACCACAACATGATCCCATGCTTTCCCAATGGGTCAATTAGCCTTATTGTGACATCCACAAAGTTAATTATCACTAGACCAAAGATTTCTAGTTATACCAACTGCCCCTAACTTATACTTTTATTTTATTTAGCTAGTACACCCACCAAACCTACTAATAAATGTATCTATTGATTTCATGGGATAGATAACCACTCTTCTACTCATTGTCAAAAATTTAGGTAGTATATCGACATGTTTCATCAAGATATTGCTTATCCCAAAG